>JAULBV010185536.1:0-20819 GCA_032358295.1 Pterothamnion heteromorphum | reverse complement strand
ATTGCCATAGCCTATTGTCCACATTGCGGAGCAAAATGTGATCCCTGTTACAGAAGACAAACTCCGACCAGTCCTGGCTACAATGACCGGGACCAGAGCCGCAGGTTTGCTTAAATTTCACGATGACCATATTGGCGAAATTCTCTCAGCCAGAGGTTCATCAGGCGGTAATCACCAAGCATGGAGTGGCGGTCTTCATGACCATCTTTCCCATTGTTTCACATTAGCACAAGACCTCTACAAGCTCTTTCATGAGCGTATTGGTCCTGGTCCTCATGCTTCGCAACACATCAATGGTGTGTACGATCCACGTCCAATCCCATTTTCGCTTGAAAGTGCCCTCGTGGTGCTTTATTTTCACGATATAGAGAAAATATTCAAATACGGAAACAAGCCAGATCGTTATCCTCAGCGACTCATTGAGTCCAAGGACGCTTGGTATCTTGGTATTTTACCAAATAAATACGGCATCGTATTTGACGAGCAAGAATACAATGCACTGAAGTATGCTCACGGTGAAGGTAGCGATCATCGAAAAGATCAAAGAGTGGCCAGTCCTTTGGCGGGTTTCGTTCACGCCATAGACTATCTGTCGGCACGAGTTTTGTGGCAGATTAAAAATTTTGATTGCGGTTTGAGTTCCAGAGAACCATTATTGCCATCAGCAGTTCAAGCCCTTCATGCCACTTGTTGTAAAGCAGTGAGAAAGCGTGTCAAATACACCGGCACCAATGGCGACGAATTCAACAAAGATAAATATGGTCTATATGTCGAGGGAGAAGGACTGTGCGTTCGTCAACATGACGGTCATGGATTGTGCATTAGTGTTCTTCACGACGATCACTCCACCATTTTTGTTGATCCCATTACGGTAGAAATCATTGGTGGATAATGTTCAAAATCGATCATGATTTTTTCGTGTACATTGATGCTGCAAAGCGAATTGGTAGATGTCGCTATGATGTTATTGCAACCCATGACTTCCGCCACGCTGGCGTCAAAAGCACGATTGTGGTGTTCACAGAACTGTTGAGGAACCCTGGGCCAAGTGTCACAAACGCCATTGAGTCTATCGTTCCTCAATTTTGTCGAGCAACCAGTCTGAATCCCGAAGAGGTTATGTTTGTCGAGCGATATCAATCACATCCACAAGATTTGGATGTGATAAACTATCAGCCTGATGGCACAACGAGTTGGGATAGACTTCCAGAAGATAAGGCACGTCCAATTTTGGAATTACTGTGAATTCATTTCCTCCGCACGAGAATTGAAAAAACATGGCGAAGCGCATTGCAAAACTTGTGAGTACAAATCCGCAGATAATATCGAGTGAATTTTCTACGTTGTACAACGAAGGGGTGGTGGTTGTATCACAGCCGCCCACTCGACGTGTTGTTGAAATCAATCTGGAGTATCGTGATGATGACTTTGAGTCAGAAGAAGGATCGCATGCGACTGGATATATGGGAAATTTCTTCCTGAGTTTTCCTTTGATGTATTTTCGCATTCAATATAGCAAAAGAAGCAGTGGTTGGCTCCATGCTCAAAAATTACATGTTATTTTTGCTGTTGCCAAAAACAAAAGCAAGGCATTCATTCCACCACTGCCAAATATTGATGAGACGATGCAAGTTTGCATCGATTTGCCATATAAGAGATTTTCAAATATCAATGATCTTTGCAAGGCAGTAATTACTTGCTTTTGGTCAACTGATTTCAATGAAGAAATGCACGATGCCTACTCGTCATACGATGCCAACTCTTTGTTGGGAGATCACCGCAAATGGCAAGATAAAACAAAGAGTGACCCAACTTGGATTCCCAATGGTCACAAATTAGTGTTAAATGAATATTTCGATAAGGAACACTTCTATGGAAAGTCCTTCAGAAAGAACATACAACCAGACCCTTACGATGACTATTACTGATTTACAACCAGACAAGATTTCGGTATAATCCCTCGCAATTCTCATTTGCGAGGGATCAATGGGTTCGTTCAAAGATACGCTGCAACTTCCGAAAACCGACATGCCTATCGCTGCCAACTTACTGGCCAGCGAACCAGCCGTTTATTCGTCCTGGGGAAATGTCTATTCTCGCATGAAACGAGACGGGAAGAACCCTTTCATTCTTCATGATGGCCCGCCGTATGCTAATGGCGACATTCATATCGGCCACGCTCTCAATAAAATCCTCAAAGACTTCGTTGTGAAGTTTCAATACTTCAATGGACGAGCCATCGAGTTCGTTCCTGGTTGGGATTGTCATGGCCTTCCGATTGAATCGAAGGTTTATTCCAACCTCCGAGCGGAAGGTATCGATCCCAGCAAAGAGTCGAGTGAATCAATTCTGCAAAAGTGCAGGGAATATGCCAGTGAGCAAATTGCTAAACAGAAAGAGCAATTTCAAACCCTTGGTGTAATCGCCGATTGGGAAAATAACTATGAGACGATGAGTCCGTGGTTTGAAGATATGATTTCTAGGCGTCTCGCCGAATTGCGAGATCATGGTTATTTGGTACGTCGTAAGAAGCCAGTGTATTGGTCCTGGTATTATGGGACCGCACTTGCTGAGGCAGAAGTAGAATATCGTGATAGAGTAGACGACTCGGTGTATGTCGTATTCAAAACCAATAAGTTCCCGTATGGACTTTTGGTTTGGACCACGACGCCGTGGACCCTTCCAGCCAACGTCGCTGTGGCATTGAACCCCAATATGACATATGTTTCGGTTCTCTTGAATGATTACGACTTGCCTGTTCTTGTGGCTGCTGATCTTGTCAAAACTCTGACCGAAAAGGGCATTGTTCGATCCGTTATCTGCATCTACGGAATTGATTATAGTCCGAAAGGTAGTGAATTTATTGGCTGGCGATTTCAGCATCCTGTTTATCCCGATCAAACTGTTCCTTGCGTGATGGCCGACTTTGTGTCTGCTGATAGTGGCACTGGCTGTGTGCATATCGCTCCTGGTCATGGAGAAGACGACTACAGAGTAGGGTTGGCGAATAATCTTCCTGTCGTCATGCCTGTAGATGAGATGGGCAGATACACCGAAGGCAAATACGCAGGCCAGTCGATTTTCGAGGATGATTCCAATAAATCTTTGGCCGCAAAGCGTGATGGTAAAGAGAATAACTATGACTCGAATCCCAATATCCTTGATGATTTAAGGGAGCGTGGTTTATTGGTGCATACCGAGAAGATCACTCACAGTTATCCCTATTGCAGTCGATCTGGAACGCCAGTCATCTTCCGTGCCACCGAACAGTGGTTTTTGGACTTGGATAAGATTCGTAATCTAAGTCTGGGGCCGATGACGGCCATTGAAAATGTGCAATTTTATCCAGAGCATTCTAAGAACCGTATGGTTCCGATGTTGGAAAATCGTCCTGATTGGTGTATTAGCCGCCAGCGACTATGGGGTGTGCCAATCTTCGAGGGACCAGACATTCTTGATGTATGGTTCGACTCAGGATTGACATGGAACATCCTGGGAGGCCGTCAGGCCGATGTTTACCTAGAAGGCAACGATCAGCATCGAGGATGGTTCCAGAGCAGCCTATGGCTTTCTGTGGCTTTGCAGGGCATCGCTCCGTACAAGAAGGTCATCACGCATGGCTTTGTTGTCGATCAAAATGGCAAAAAGATGGCTAAGTCCAAGGGTAATGTCGTATCGCCACTGGAAGTAACTCGAAAACAGGGAGCAGAAGTGCTTCGCTATTGGGTTGCCAGTATTGACTATACGAAGGATGCACAGTGTAGCCCAGAGATCATGAAGCGTGCTGCTGAGGGGCATAAAAAACTTCGCAATACATTTAGATTCTTGGTGGCAAACATGCCTAAAGAATCTCCGTATGAGCATGGACATGATCTATCGCTTCCATTAAATCGTTGGATTTACTGGAAGACTCAAAAGGTCTTCTCTGAAGTTCATCAGTTGTTTGCCGATAACCTATTCCACGCTGGTCTTCAAAGGCTAACAGAGTACATCAACACTGATCTGAGCGGCATTTACATGAATGCCGTAAAAGATAACTTGTATTGCAATGCTGTCGATAGTGAAGCTCGCAAGGATGTTGTTTATGTTATGGGCAAAATACTCAAGGCGGCAATGACACTTATTGCTCCCTTATTTACCTATACGGCACAGGAAGTATTTAACTATTGTCCTGAATGGGTGAAGGGTGACGCTAAAGACATTTTCGATCTTCAATATGAATCATTGCCAGACTTGCCACCACATTTGTTTCAGATTGATGAGACATATTGGAAAGAGGCGTTGTCTGCATTCCATGTTGAATTCGACAAGATCAAAACCGCAGGTAAAGTCCGTGATACTTTGGAAGTCGGTATTGAATCGACTTTTGGTGATCCTTTCTTTGCTGGGGCCGAGGATTGGTTTGTCGTAAGTCATTGGTCTTCACATTCGTCAAACTGTGAAGCCTTGGGTGAATTCTCGGTGGGCGATAAGATTTATCGCATTGTCAAAAGCCAGAAAAACAAGTGTGAACGATGCTGGAAACGCAATGCAGAACAGCATTTGTGTCCTCGATGTCTTTCCACGGCGTTGGTCGTTCGTTGATTTACAATCATCAAAAATTGTGGTAGGATGGTTAGAACTCGAATCCTTGTGGAAATAGGAAAATGCCAAAACACACCGAATTAGACGATTGTCCCTGCGATACATGTGCTGCCATTGCCAGAGGTGCGACTGTTGAAGAAGCTGTTGCTGCTCAAAATGAGTTCGAAAACAACTCATTGAACAAATATGGATATTATGTTCACTGTGTTGCCGTCGATCCTTCATCACCCACAAACTTTAATGCTCACACTCATGGCATACAGGCGTTCGACAATCATCCAGATTTTCAGATTATCATTCCTCTTTCACTAAAATCCGCTCATAGTATTCTTTGCACGGTTGCCGACCGGGTGAAGTCTGGTGAACGATTTGTTTCAGGCCAGAAATTGGACAAGATCGTTCGAGGATTTGAAATCAAATTGGTTGAGGCCCCTGAAGACGACCGCAAAGTTCTTCGGATTGTGTTGCCTGACCCGGATGGCAAATTGGAACCCGAAGAAATCAATGAACAATACTCCGCTCAGTACAAAGATGTTGAGGGAGTTTCGAAGCGTTTCTCCAGCCCAAGCTCTTGGACGGCCTACAAGCCAAAGCGATAAAGCCATGACAGAAGACCCTGAAAATGTTGGATGGGTGTGTCCTGAACACACACCCAAACCTGATCCGCAGTATTTCGACAAACCATTTGAATGGTTTATTGGAAAGCACTGTAAGTTGGGATTTCCAACTGGTCGCACTGAATCTCCATTCACCGAATTCATGTGGGTTTATGTCACTGGTCAAAAAGAAGGATTCTTATTTGGCAAGCTGGACAACGATCCTGTATTTGTCAAAGAATACAAGGATGGTGATGGGGTCGCCTTCGAGCGAAATGAAATTTGTGCTGTTGAATATTTGAGTGAGTGAGAGCGTGCGAAAACTAAACAACAGTCTGAAATTCAATGAAGGTGAAGAACCTGAAAACGACAAGCCGCATATTCACTATGTCACTGACGGTAAGGATCGTTGGTGTAAGGTTGAATACAAACGGCAATGTCCCGAAGGAGTCTTCATGTGTGGTCGCTGTCAAGGCGTAGAAGGCCACAAGGGAGTTCATTGGAGGTATGATGCCAGCGGTAGTTTTCACTATGACGACAATGATGCCGATCCTAGTGAGGGTGGCTGTTCTGGAACAATACCACCAGAACATGCCAGTTATCGAAGTCCTAAAGAAATGGCAAAGCATTTCTTCAGAGAACACCGAGTTGAAACTGAATTGACCGATCCAGATGAAATTGCTCGTCTGAAATCAGACAAACTAACCGAAGGTGAATCTTCCAGCCGTCCAGTGGATATGTCAAAGATATCTTCTGAGCTTGCAGAAGAATTGAACCGTCGGTTGGATGAAAGCAAAAGCAGCAAGCCCAAACGACAGTGGTGGGCATTTTGGCGTTCTAAAAAACCCAAGATCGACTAACCAACTTTCAGAGAGAAAGAACTCACATGTTTGACTTCCTCAAGAATAAGTTTTTGAACCGTGGTCGATACAAGACGCACTCTGAGGCAGTCATTGTGTCATGTTTTTACAATCCTCAGAACAGTCCATATCGACTTCTGGCCTTCCAGAAGTGGTATCGCAGCATCAAGCACTTGAATTATCGCATTGTTGAGTGTTTGATTGGTCCTGATGCCAAGTCTCAACTCCCGAATGACCCCAATATCATTCAGGTGGAAACCAATTCTGTTCTGTGGCATAAAGAATCATTGCTAAATAAAGCCATTGCAGAGCTTCCCGAAAAGTTCAAGTATGTTTTTTGGGTGGATGCCGACGTATTGTTCACCAATGACAACTGGCTGGTTGATTCGGTGAAGAAACTCGAATCTGGTGTCAATATTGTTCAACCTTTTGAGTATTGCATTCACTTGGAACGCAATCAACTCAAACCTGAGTATAATTTGAAACTAGCCAAGAAGACGGCTGGTATGACCAATAAGGAACTGGGCAACAACAAGCGTCTTTGGCGTAGCTTTTGTGCCAACATAGTGGACATGCCTCAATTTGGAAATGACAACGAGTATGACCGACATGGCCATGTTGGGTTCGCTTGGGGCGCACGACGAGAAGTGTTGAAGTCGTGTCCTTTGTTCGACCGTGCCTTAATTGGTGGGGCCGATCACATTATTGCTCATGCTGCTGCTGGTCAAATCCCTCATGCCTGTATCACCAAGGGTTTCACAGCCAATATTGATGAAATATTGGAGTGGTCCAGGAATTTCCATCAGGTCGTTCAGGGCCAGATTGCATATGTTCCTGGTGATTTGTATCACATTTGGCATGGTGATATTTCCACTCGTCAATATCTGAAGCGAATTCAGGACTTCACCGATCAAACGAAGAAAATTACAGATCGTGATGAAAATGGGCTGCATGTGTCTGGTGATCGAGATCGCTATGTTCGGCAATACTTTCAAGATCGAGAGGTTCCTTATGAAGAGGGCTACGATTTTGATGGATTCGACGCTGGTTTTTATGAAGACATGGGCTACATGATTGCCGACATTGTTGATATCTTCGGTCAACAGCCTGAGTCCGATTCAAATCTTTATGTTGAGACATTTTTGCCACCCGATCAAGGAGTTTCTGACTTTCAACAAAATGACTTTTTGCCATTCGATCAGGGTGGCGTAGGCATTTCGGATGACGGTCAACACATCATTACTGATGAAATGCTTCAGGGTGCAACAATTTCTGGCGATGACACTCAGGAGTTTAGTCGACCGGACGATCAACCGGACTTCACTCCATCCGATTCTCTTGATCCTAATGATGGTGGTAACTTTTCATGAGATTCCGTAAGGGTCGAGGCAAGATCAAAGACAAAGTATCTCTCACTGAAGGCGAGATCGTGCAAGCCTGTCACGAATTCCTTCAGAAGAGGGGATACGTTCTTTCCAAAACCAGCTATTTGAAAATCCCCATAAGAGATAACGTAGATTCTTTGGGTCGCAAGAAAATACGAGGGATTGAATTCCAAGTTGACATTGAAGGCCACGAAGAACCAAAACGCCTGGGCACGGCATGGATTTGATATAGGATTTTGTCAAATGGCTCAAAAACGTCTCGGTTTGTGTCTGGTTCAGTTGGGATTCATCACAGAGGATCAACTTTGGGATTTACTTGAAGAACAGAAAAAATCAAAAGAAAAATTGGGGCAACTTGGACTCCAAGCAGGAGTAATCACATCACAACAATTGATGGAAGGATTAGCTTTACAGCTAAACATGGCCTGTATTTGTCTTGAGGAGACAAATATTGGAGCCAAAGTTCTGTCAATGATTCCTGCCATCATTGCGAAAACATACAATGTGGTGCCAATCAAATTTGATGGAGAATCCATTCATATTGCGATGGCTGCTCCTGAAAACATTGAAACGATTGATAGCATTTCAAAGCTGTCAGGTTATAGAATTATTGGAGCGGTCTCATCTCCAGAGTCTGTAGCTGCTGCTATTGACAGATATTATGCAGATGAGGAGGAAACTTTAGAAAAAATTGTTGCTGAGTTGGAGCCAGATGAAAACTCCAAATCCTCAAAAAGCTACGATCTAGCTGTAGAGGCAGATAGTTTTGATCCAATCAAAAGGTTCGTGAATCTGGTCTTGTTGCTTTGCATCAAAGACCAAGCCTCCGACATTCACTTTGAACCATTTGAAAGTGAATTTAGAATTAGAAGAAAAGCGGATGGCGTATTAATTGAAATGGTTCCGCCGCCGCTGCATCTTGCTAAAGCAATTATCAGCCGTATCAAAGTTATGGCTGACCTGGACATTGCAGAAACAAGACTTCCTCAAGATGGAAGGATTGAATTAAATGTCGGTGGCAATCAGGTTGATCTCCGAGTCAGTGTTTTGCCGACCATGTTTGGCGAATCAGTTGTAATCCGTGTATTGGACCGAACAGTTGTTCAATTGGATTTGAACAAAATTGGTATGGACCCAAGAATCCTTTCAGAATTCAGAAGGACAATCCATCGTCCAAATGGAATTGTGTTGGTTACAGGTCCAACAGGCTCTGGAAAAACTACAACTTTATATTCTGCTCTGAATGAGTTGAATACCAATGATGTGAAAATCATTACAACTGAAGAACCTATCGAATATGATATTGAGGGTATTCTTCAGGTTCCGGTAAATCCAGATATTGATGTCACTTTTTCTAATGCACTCAGATCGATTCTTCGGCACGACCCAGACATTATTTTGGTTGGAGAAATCAGAGACTCCGAAACAGCGCAAATGGCGATTCAAGCATCGCTGACCGGGCATCTGGTTTTCTCGACCCTTCATACAAATGATGCACCATCGGCGATCACTCGTTTGCGAGACATGGGAATTCCTACATTTTTAATCACAGCTACAGTTGAAGCTGTGTTGGCTCAAAGAATTGTAAGAAAAATTTGTCCTTCTTGTCGACAACAATTCGAACCGTCAGATGAATTGTTTATGGAACTCAGTTTGCCAGTAGACATTGCCAAAAAGTACAAATACTATTATGGAAAAGGATGTAGAGTTTGTTCTAACGCTGGATACAAGGGCCGAAGTGGAATTTACGAACTCATGAATGTTACGGATGATATCCGAGACATGATCTCTTCAGATGCTTCGGTTGATGACATCAGAAAACTAGCTAGAAGTCAAGGAATGACAACTCTCAGGGAGTCTGGACTGAAACTAATATTTGATGGTGTATCTACAATTGAAGAGATTGTAAAAGAAACCATGTTCGAAGAAGACTAGCCACAGCCACCAACTGGTTCGTGTTTTATTCCACAATCCAGTTGGCGATCAATGGTAGCCTCATTTGTTTTTGATGTCACTGTCGATCAGATGGCTAACTAATTTGTGGTAAGCACAACAAGAAGCATGGCACTGGCGATACTGGCGATATGATGCGGCAGACATCCCTGTGTTGAAATTACAAAGGGCCAATTTTACCTGGTCCGCATCCACTGATGGAACTGTGTCTACCGCACCAGGAGCAGTTCGGAATTGGTAGTTGCACATAAGTTCATCAATGTATTTGGCACAAATGCTTATTGGACTTAGCCGATGACCGATAGCATCATATTCAATAGGCACATTTAATTTGATGTTAATCTTTTTGAAATGCTGGCAATCATCATAGGTATCGGAAGAACAGCCGATCATCCCGCCAAAAGTGGGTTGCTCGGTGAACCGTGTGGTGCGAACAATGTTGCTGCTAACTACGATCCCAGGTTGAATGGAATCGATCCATTCTTTCATGGTAGTTATATTGCCCCAAAGATTCAGAGTGAGGTTGATAATCATTCTATCCATATTATTTTCCTAATTTTTGATGTTAAAGGACTTTGATACCGAGGTCAAACCATCTGATGAATCAATCGTGATTCGTACTTTGCCAAGCACGGCATCTTGGCTAAGTGTCAGATTTACTCGTTCCAGAGGATCAAAACTCTGTACGAATTCTTGCACCATCTGAATCAGAAAGGAAGGGGTTATGCCCGGCAGCAATAACTCCTGTTGGTGCATTTGTTTTTTACGAATGTCCAAAACCTGAGAACGTGTATATCTTCGGTGGCCTCTTGTGGTATACTGGGGTTCGATCTTTCCTTGTTCTTCCCAATTTCTGAGAGTCTGAGATGAGATGCCAAGTAACTTAGCCGCCGAGTCAATACTTATGAGTTCTTCTGGTTCGTCGCTCACCGGCAGGCTATTTGCGATTTTGATCCAGTTGCGACATTCCTTGCCTTCACTTGTGTCGTCCTTGCTCGTTCCTTTGAACGCCACAATGGCACGTTTCAGGTTGATTGGAGCATTCGTTTTGCTAACCTGCTCGATAAAATCGAGCAGTTCGGGTTCGGACTTATACCATTCCCCTTTGATTCGTAGACCACTAAAGAGTTGGTGTAGCTTCATTTCTTCCCAAATGTCTCCGGGAACAGCGACCAATACTCTAAAGTTTGTGTCATTGATTTTCACCGAATTGAAGCTGATCTGTATTGCTCCAGCTTCAATCTTGGTTGAGTTTTCACCACACCCGCAACAGAACTCGGTGAGGGCTTGGATGAAATAAATTGTCTTCTTCATTGTTGAATTTCCTTCTTTCATTTGAAGTATCTATACATCACCTGAGAAAAATTCTCAATATTTGTGTAGATTTGTCTAAAAGGATTAGAGCATGACCACGATCAATTTTTACAGCACCAAGGGTGAATATGGGTGCTTTTCCAATTTCTCTCGACATTCGGTGAAATTAGACGGTGAAGAATGGCCGACCACTGAGCATTATTTCCAGGCGAAGAAGTTTGAGGGGACTCATCACGAGACGGAGCTTCGCAAGGCAGCTTCCGCAATGGAAGTGGCTAAAATGGGTCGTGATCGTAAGCGGCCATTACGTGCTGATTGGGAGCAAGTCAAGGACGATGTAATGCGAACGGCTGTACATGCCAAATTCACTCAGCATAAGTCGCTTCAGGAAACCTTATTGTCCACTGGCGATGCCATATTGGTTGAGCATACGGTGAACGATTCGTATTGGGGCTACGGTGGTGATGGAACTGGTAAGAATATGCTGGGTAAGATTCTGGTCGAGATCAGGGATGAATTGAAGGCGAAAGTCTCTTGATTTTTCTGATGGAAGTGATAAACTAGAGGGGAACCAAAGAGCGAGGAATCAAAATGACTGTGATTGAACAACTGGCTGAGTTCATCAAGGACTCCAAGATCAAACTGATGAACAATCAGTGGTTGCAGGACGATGTGATGAAGGTTTATGTCCGCAAAGGGCGGCATATGGTATATCCAGGCAAGCTCTCTGTGACTCTGGATATTGCTTCTGTCGAAGTGGATGAAGACAAGCAAGGCCAAGGATATTGGACGGACTTTCTCGATAAAGCCCATGAGATGAATCCGTGGGAGGTGACGTATGTCGAGAATATTCTGAACCCTATTCTTTCTACATCTCTTATCCGACATGGGTGGATGATAGTTCCTGGCACGACTCCAGAATCATTTTTCATGCCGAAAGATTTGGCAAAGTATTTCGATCAGCAGCTTTTGCAACAGATGCAAAAGAAGTTTTCTACTGATGTTATTTACTGAGACAACGTGTATGAAAATTATTTCAGGTGGGCAAAACGGTGCGGATCAAGCTGGTTTGCGTGCAGCGAAAGCATGTGGATTTGAAACTGGTGGATGGTTGCCGCAAGGCTGCAAAACCCTTGATGGACCACGGCCAGACCTGCTGACAGAATATGGCATGAAAGAGCATAGTAGCTCTCTTTACCCGCCCAGGACTGAGGCCAATGTGAAGGATAGTTGTGGCACCATAAGGTTTGCCAGGACTTTTTCTTCAGCCGGAGAGAAGTGTACGCTTCGAGCGATCAAGTGGTTCAATCGTCCATATTTGAATGTTGACATAAATAAGCCAATAGACAAACAAGAAGTATTGTCTTGGCTTAAAGAGCATGATATAAAGACGCTCAACATTGCTGGGAATTCTGAGGAAACTGCTCCTGGCATTGGTGATTTCGTCTATGAGTATCTCATGGATGTTTTTTCTTTTGCAAAACAGGCTTGACACCATAACATGTATGGAGTAAATTGATGTTCTTGTGCTTCCTTTGGCGTTAGACAAAGGGAAAATCACTTGAACAAATTGAGAAGTCTGTTCACGAATCCTACACCCCGAAAGGAAACCTTGATGACCGCAACCGCAACTGTAACGAACCCTACTCAAGTTCAAAACCAGAATTCCTGCCCCGTTCAGGGTGCAGTTGAACAACTGAGTGCCACATCTGACACTTGCGAAAGGCGTTTTGAACGAACTTGTACCTTGACTTCACAAGATCGCCTTCGAGAACGAGCTTATCTCCTGTGGGAAAAAGCTGGTTTTCCAATTAGCGATGGTGTGGAATTCTGGTATGCCGCCGAGCAAGAAATGTTGGCTGACACCCAATAATTGGTTTGGCTATTCTAAACGAATGTCAGCGAGGTCTAGCAATAGACCTCGCTTTTTTTTGATTTACAGATTGGTAGTTTCTGTGGTATAGTTCCTTGAGAGGGATTCATGGAAAACTTTTTGGCTGGAATGGTTGTTGGAATCTTTTTGGTTCTGGCTTTTTTCTGGTTTTTCATCCAAAAAATCCTTGCGTCTATTGTGAAGCCTAAATCGTCTGAGGATGACTGGTGGAAGAAGGGTCAAGACGATGACTGGTGGAAAAAGGGTCAAGACGACTCGTACCCTACATAGGGCATGTTCAAAAACAACACTTTGATTGAAGGACTTCATTACCACATTGACGAAAAAGGCAAGTGGGTGTTTACCTCTTACTTTCTTCTCAATCGTGGTTATTGCTGTCACAGCGGCTGTCGTAATTGCCCCTATGGTGCTGACATGAAAGCTGACATGAAAATTGAACCGGGCCAATACATCTGGAGATCGAACAACACAGATTTTCCAGTAACAGTTGTTGAAATTCTTGGAAAAGGCCAGGATGGGCGATTTTACGTGAAAGTCGCCGATAGCAATACTGCTGTTCCTGCCGACGAACTTGTGAAGGTGACTAATGCAACATCACGACGCCCAGAACCAAAAAGACTGTTTTGACTCGAAGGTTAGACAAATGGAAATGTACCAAAAAAGAAAGCCGATTGCTGCTTATTGCAAGCAAGAAGTCGAAGGATGGGAAAGGTTTTCTGATGAGATGAATTGCACTCACCCTGGCGAGGAAGAATACACTTGCAGTTTTTTCCGCAGGAGTGATGGAATTACTTTGATGGCGTCAGTGAAGAACCTGAACGTCCTTAATTTAATCCATATTTCTCTTTGCCCTTTGCGATGTTTTCGCAAAGACTGGTCAGACGAAGAACATTGTGGACACATGTTCGATGTGACTTTTGAAGTGGTTAATTCTTTTTTCCCTGGTCGAAAGTTTGCACGACAACCGGATGACCCCCGTAGTCCGCAAATGAAACATTACTTTGCCATTCTGGAGGCCAACGAATGAACATTTCGGAAAAAGACAACAATACCACATTTGTAACTACAGCAATCGATTACCCAAATGCCTTGCCGCATATTGGCACGGCATTTGAGAAAATAGGTGCTGATGTTTATGCACGGTTTCGGCGATTTCAAGGTCGGGATGTGTATTTCACGATGGGCAACGATGAGAACACTGTGAAAGTTCTCAAGGCGGCAAAAGCTGTGGACAAACATCCACAGCGATACGTTGATGAAATGGCCCAAGAGTTCAAGGCTGTTTGGGCTGAACTCAACATCTCTTATGATGATTTTATTCAGACCAGTTTGTTTCGTCACTTGGTGGGCGTTCAGAGATTTCTGCGTACCGTAAATGCTGCTGGGTATATTGAAAAGCGACCATACAAAGCTCTTTATTGCGAAGGCTGTGAAGAGTTTAAGAGTCCAAATAGTCTGGATCATTCAAAACGATGTCCAAATCACACTGGCACACCGTTGGTCGAGCGTGAAGAAGAGAACTATTTCTTCTTGTTGTCTGCATTCAAGGAACGTGTGGCCGATCTGATTTCCCCTACTCTGTCAGACGACAAGGTATGTGTTGAACCAGGGTCCAGGTTCAATGAGGTTAGCAACTTCATCAATACAGAACTAACAGACATCTCGATCAGTCGTAGCAATGAAGGTTGGGGCATTCCCATTCCCTGGGATAACACTCAAGCTACCTACGTTTGGTTCGATGCTTTGTTGAACTATTTGACAGTGATTGGTTTTGGAGGAGATTGGGATAAATTTCAAAAGTATTGGCCAGCAGAAGTTCATTTTATTGGTAAGGACATCACTCGGTTCCACTGTGCATTGTTCCCGGCAATGTGTTTAGCCTATAACGAAGGCTGTGATAAGTTGGGGGAACCTCAATACAAGTTGAAGGCATTGCCGAAGCGGATATTTGCACACGGCTTCGTGAATCACAAAAAGGGAAATCAGGTCGTTAAGGTTTCCAAAAGTGGAGATTCTATCCAACCACAAGAATTGATTGAGCAGTTTGGTGCAGATGCTTATAGATACTACTTCTTGTCGAAGTTCAACTATGACACTGATGGTGATTATGGTTTGCAACACTTCAAGGATGTATACAACTCAGACCTCGCCAACTCCTTGGGCAACCTTGTAAGTCGGACTGTAGGTATGTCTTTGCAATATTTCGATGGAAAAATTCCATCGATGACAGCAGAGGGGCTAAAATGGTTCGATGAGAATACGGCATTGGAATATGAACAATTCATTGTGGATTGTTGTTCTTATCGTCACGCCATTGAATTGATTTGGAAAATCATTTTCAATGCAAACAAGTTCATTGAAGATTCAAAGCCGTGGGAGTTGGTTAAGTTGCCCGGTGACACTTGTGGTCAGGTATTGGGACAACTTGTTGGCAGTCTGAGAATTATCAGTCTGTTGATTCGACCGTTCACTCCAACGGTGGCTGAGAAGATTTATACGACGTTTCAGTGGGCCGAAGGTTGGAACGAAGTCGATTGGGAGTTTGTCAAGAAGTTGTCGGTCAACAATTTCCTGGGACTTGAAAATGGCATTGTCATTAACAAAAATGTTTTAGACAATGATGGAAAATTCCCTGTGCTTTTTCCGAGGGTGAAATAATGATGAGATTGGTTTTGATTCTTGGATTGGTCATTGGGTTTTGGGGAGGACAATTATTCGCTCAAACGCATTGGTATCGACAATGGTACACTCAATGGTATGAGGGATTTTTCAATGGTGCTATTATCGTAGCAGCATTGGTGGGTTTATATCTTCTCGTGAGAAGTTGGAATAAACCCAAAGATTCAGGTGACGCAGACTTTCACGGGGTCAGCCAGAGGACAAGACGATGAGAATTGTATCTGACTTCCATGATTACTACGACATAGGCATGTCCGAGGGTCAGGATCAATCTCTGATCTATAATCGCCACCCTATTGTGGAAGAACGAGAATTTTCTCCATTTAGTTCAATATATTCAGGACAAAGAACATACTCTTTGTCTGGTTCCAGTCTTTATGTCCGATCATATACTATCGGATTTTGTGGTAAAATGTACAAGGCGTTGGAACTCAACACAGTTGAGAACGGTTCTCGCAATGACAAAGAAGGTCGCTCTACTCGCAAGTTGGCATTCAACTTGAGGGATGTTGATTCTTATGTTCGTCTCCATTATCCAAAACATTACACTGATTATTTAGAAAAAAATTGGCGGGCCAGCAATAACTGGTCCCGTGAACAACGTCAACATTCCTTCGATTCATTTTTCAATGGCTATCATCTCCGTAAACGATGGGAGAAAACGGCTCCACCCTCTGAAAGTGAATTGTTCAAGAACGAACAATGGTGTCGAAGTTGGTTTGACAAACATCGTAGTCCTATATTCGTGGCAGAACTCTCCACTGTTACCAATCAGTGTGGTTGTAGAATTACCTACAATGCTCAATTGAAGCCACTGGAATTTTTCCGGGTGTTCGATCCTTATCAGGCATATCAAGAAGTCGCCATGTGGCTTTCCAATCAAGCCGTACCGCTCAAACCGATCCCAGAGATGACAGATGAAATCAAAATTCAATCGAAAGGATTCGATAAATTTTCATTTCGAAAGGCAAAAACCAAGAAAAAATAGTTGACTGGTGTTGATTGAATTGCTAAAGTATAAGTCACTCTCAATCACTTCGGAAAAGTAACAATGAAGATGATGACAAACGCTATCACTGAGAAACTCATTGAGGCGAAGTTGGACAAATACCATAAGTTTCTGGAATCGGTACTCAATGAGCAGCCATATGCTGATTTTTTTTCATTAAAGGTTAGCATTGTGGAACATGTGAAACAAAAATGTCCAGAGTTTTTTGAAGAGTCACAGACAGGAGCTTCGATTGAAGTATTTGATTACATGGTTGAACTTTTGGCTACAGCTACATTGAGAGTAGCCCAGCACCGTGAGGAAATCATCGTGCAATCATCGTGCAATAGCAGGACAACTCACCATGAATGAAAAACCAGCCGATGGCGTTCGAGGCTTCTTTCTCTACAACCCGTTTTTGCATAAACATTTCTTTCGTGTTTATGGGGAAGTCGATCCGGCGACGGGCGACAAGACGTTCACTGATTACAAGGTATGTGCAGAAGATATAGAAGTCACGATTGAAGCAAACGGTTTGTCTCTATATGATGAAGGAGATGAAGAGAAAAATCGTCTCGATTGGTCCAGCCGTGTTTTAGGAAGGGCAGGCAAGGACCACTTGGATAACGCAAAGGGAAAAGCAAAAAAGAAATATCTGGATTTCGATCTATACTGAGACAAAGGCAGATGACCATGACTAAAGTAATCATTGTTAAGCCAGAAAGGCTTGCAGGAACGGTTGCTCATAAAAGCGGCGACCGTTTTCGCTATCCAGGACAAAGGTTCTGGGTACAGCCTGTTATTTTGGAAAATGGTCAAAAAGAACTAGCGCTTCAGATTGAGGAACTTCCAATAGACAATAAGGTGGCCGCTGATTACAGCAGTGGATTCGTTGAATCCAAAATCACCTTGAACACCAACCCACATATAGTATATGATTATTATGATTTGGAGTGTCATGCGAAATGTCCATCTTGTGGATCGACGATTAATTGGATTTCTTCCAATGACTCTATCAAAGGACATTTGGATAAATTTCGTTATGCTGAGTGCTGCGGCATGCAATACAGTATGGTCCCAGAAAGGGTTCGTGTGATCTCTGTGCCATTAGCAGTTCTTAGGGCAGACCCAAGTATTTGTTGTGATGAATACGATGATGAAAATTTTCTTAATGAACTGGATCGCTGGAGTAAACCATTATCATGAATGATGATTTAGATGTTGATGTTGGTGTTGATGTTGCTCAATTCAAAAAAATCAATATCCCTTTGATGAAAAGGGTATATCCTCAGCTTATTGCTAATAAGATATGCAATGTTCAACCATTGTCTGTTCCATCTAGTTTGAAGTATTATTTACAAGAATTTGGTGGTCCAGTCGATGATAGTTGGATCATCAAATCTAAGAAGAAGAAAATAATTTGGCGAGACATCAACGATCCTTGGGAGCCTTCCAATAATGGTTAAGAATGTATGGCGACGATTTCTAAGTCTAATTGGCATCCGAGACTTCATGGAAGCCGTCGAACACATCACTGCTTCGCCATCAAAACAATATCGAAATCTAGCTGGTCCTTATGTCCCACCCATTCCTCGTGCAACCATGATTCCGCCATGTCAAGCGTACGATCAATTGGAGGGAGGTATTTCGGTCAATTTTGTCAGGATTCCAAAAAAAGACAATCTGGGATGCAGGTCGATTTTTGAAGATTGGGAAGTTACTCAAGATTTGGCCGAACCCCTTGACAGCAACGATGTCCACTCAGTTCGATCCCATATTTAAGGAAAAACAATCATGTCAGTAAAGCAAGTTATCATTTGGCGACACGATTTGGCTTGTCGAGTTGGCAAGAAGATGTCTCAGTCGGGACATGCTGCTTTGGCCGACTTGTCGAATATGATTCGTGACAATGTTGATGCCGAAGGCAACGTATCGTTCAAATTGTCACCTGCTCAATTTGAGTGGTATTTGACGGATTTTCGTAAGATCGTTCTCCGTGTAGACAGCGAGTCTGATTTGTTGCTTCTGTACCAACGAGCGCAGGAATTAGGGTTGCCAACTGAGCTTGTCATTGACAGTGGCTTGACGGAATGGGACAAACCTACCAAAACTTGCATTTCAATTGGCCCGGCAGAAGATGCTAAAATTGACGAGGTTACTGGCGAGGGTGGGCCGTTGGGTCGATTGAAATTGATGTAATTCTTGATATTTTACAGAATAAACTTTCTGTGGTAGACTCCTTTGGAGGGAGTAGCAAAATGCAAATTGTCATTGTTCTATCACTTGTCGTTGTCATATCGATTGCCGTATGCTTGGCATATTATTGCATTGCTTTACAGAAGAAACTTTCTGTGGTAGAATATCGACTGACAAAGGTCGAAGCTGTTCAGAACGAAGAGTTGACACAAGATCAAGCTGAGTACAGAGATAGGCTACAGAAACAGTATGCCACTTTGTTTAAGCAGATTGAAATCAACGTGGCTTCCGATCTGAATGAGGCTAGAAGTGAGACCACAAACTTGGTGAAGAAGAGTCGTGCAGAATTCGACAAGAAGTTGAAGGATGAGTTCGAGAAAGCCATTGAACAAATCAAGTTCGACGAAATCGAATACAAGAGGACCATCACCAAAAAACGGAAAGAATTCAACCGCAAGAACTCAAAAAACGCCAAACCTGAGAGGATATGGCGATACATAGATGAAGAGTGACCGATTTTGAAATGGGGGTTGAGTGAACCTCCATTGCCACAACCGGGTCCAGAAAGGAACCATCAACCGGAGATCAGCATGTCGTTGGCACAGAGAAAAGTATTGGTTTTGAACAAGTCGTGGACTGCCATTGGCGTCGTCACCTTGGAAAAGGCGCTCAAAAAAGTCGCCGGAACCTACAAAGATGGCACGCCGAAGGCACGCATCATTGACGCACTTCATGACTTTGCCATGCTGAACTGGGATGATTGGGCAAAACTTCGTCCTTCGGAAGACGAACCAGCAATGCGTTCTGTGAACGCAGTGTTTCGGATTCCAGAAGTTATCCAGTACACTCGATACGACAAGTTGCCTTCTCAGAAGGTCCACTACAACCGTCGGACCATTTACCGACGTGACGGCAACATCTGTCAGTATTGTGGAAAGCACAAGCCTAGCAGTGAATTGTCATTGGACCACGTTGTTCCTCGTTGTCAAGGTGGTTTAACTACCTGGGAAAACATTGTGGTTGCTTGTACCGATTGCAACGCAAGGAAGGCTGGTCGTACTCCGAAGGAAGCTAATATGAAGTTGCTTTCTGTGCCTAAAAAGCCGAAACACAACTTCTTCCCTGGTGACATTCGGGTGAAGTCTTGGGAGCAATTCCTTGGCGAAGCATATTGGCTCACAGAGCTAGAACATGACGGTGATTAGGTGCCTACAGATCAATGATCGAGACAAAACCTCTGGCGTGTGGTGACATGCGCCAGAGGTGTTTTTCATTCTTCAGTGAACCAATTTATCGTTTCGCTCTCTTGGATGTCACATGGAAAACCAACTCTCACCCACCGGCAAAATAGAGTCATACACTGAAACTCCGGAATTCCGGCTCGCAGTTCAAAAACTCATTGCCAACCGCACCAAATTGGCAGATGAACGGCATCAGTTTGCCCTCAAGCACAATTTTCTCGGCAAGCGGTCACAGAACTTCAAAAACTGCATAGTCATTCGTTGGAAAACATCACGAAAAAACCACGAAATCAATTACTCTCGCCTCGATGAATTTGTCAGGATAAGTCATGAACTGTCTGACAAATATGACTTGTGGGGTGAAGACCAGTTGCTTGAATCTGAACTTCGATTGGTCAGGGCAGGCATTTACGTCTTTTCGGCTTGGGATTATCAGGCATGGGCCATCCCAAATGAAAACAAGGAAATTCAGGACTACGTTCTGAGCAAGTTGCCCAAATGGGCCAAAGTGAGTGTGAAGAAATGATTCGTCCAATCCAGTCATCTCATGGTGTTGGGTTTTTCTCGATGCAGCAATTGCCGCAATTTGCAGGCAAGTATCGTGAAGAAAATGTCGGTCGCTATTGGAACTACTACGTCACTCCAGAGTGTCAGGAATGGCCTGAAGCTGTGACGTATAAGGGTCCGTATGTAATTGAAGGGTTTTCTCCAAACCTCAACAAAAGCCTGCATGTCGGGCATCTACGTCAATTGGCCTTGGCTAAGTCTTTGGAGAGCATTATGAACTATGCTCAACAAAAGCCCAATGCCAAGTTCGTATCCTTATTGGGAGCGTCACAAGGCGTTTTTCAATATGCTACTGAACAACTGAATGGATGGTTCGATTTCCTGAACTTTCATCCAGAGTTGCATTACGACGTATTGATGCCACGAGATCAGGAGATCGTTCCTCGTCATAAGGCGAAGATGCCATACAAAAGTCTTACTGTTGACATGGCTGGAAAGCCTTTTGAAACAGAAGAAGATTGTGAAGTGTGGAATGGCCCCAATGGGCCTGTAATCGTCGTTCGTTCAGATGGGCGACCATTGTATGCTTTCCAAGACATCTCTTTTTCGAAGGTCGTGGGAC
>JAULBV010184425.1:0-20829 GCA_032358295.1 Pterothamnion heteromorphum | reverse complement strand
GGCCTGCTTTACAGAAACTTTAATTTCCCCGCCGAAGTCATCAACGATTTTAATAAATCCTTCTGAATATTCGACAGTAGGACAACAATTGCCAGAACAAGAAATTTCGACTTTGTTTTTAGAGAGTGGTTTGATCATGCTAGTTTTTACACTTTTCTAGGAGTTCTGGATTTAATTTGCCGCTGTGTCATTTCCGCCATAATACGAAATTTCTTGTTGTTGTCAAGAATTTTGTGTAAAATCTTGCAGATGACAACCCCCAACCGCCCCAAAAGGGCAAAAAAGTCGGCGTTTAAAGAAGACAAATCCCCTCGCGTTCATCAGAACAAAAAAATTAGCTTCGATTTAAATATTCAAGAGCTTCCGTGGACGGAAAAACAGAAAGAAATTATTAATGCCCCTTTGGTTAAAAAATCAAGGCTCACTATCGTTGATGCTATCTGGGGTTCAGGTAAAGCGCAGCCTCTTGATTCTATTGTCATGACTCCCTTTGGGCCAAAAAAGATGGGGGATTTGCGAGTAGGAGATTCCGTTTGCACCCCAGATGGCTCAACCGCAGATATTTTGGGGATTTTCCCGCAAGGCAAAAAGAAAATTGTCTCTGTTAAATTTAGCGATGGTTCTTTAGTTGAATGTTGTGAGGATCATTTGTGGCTGACCCAAACAATGCACGAAAGAAATCGTCGCAAGTATAATAGAAAATCAAAAACTTATACTTTTGATCCGATCCCCGCCAAGGTCCGATCTACCAAAGAAATTTCTATAACTATGAATCCTTCCGATGGAAGGGGAAACAATCATGCTATCCCAATGACTCAACCAGTTTTCTTTCAAGAAAAAGAGCTTCCCCTGCATCCTTATGTGCTGGGCTGCTTGATTGGAGATGGAAGTTTTAGGGGGAATTCAATTTCTTTTACTTCTGCTGACCCAGAAATCCCTCGAACAATGTCTGATCTACTTCCAAGCGGAACGTGGATGAAACAAACCCATCATAGCAAGATTCAATATTGTCTAAATGACGAAAATGCAAATTGGAGGAAGAAAAATAGAATTGTAAAAATTATAGAAGAAATGGGGATGATGGGTCACTTTTCATACGAAAAGTTTATTCCAGAAGATTATAAATTAAGTTCGGTAGAAAGTAGAGTAGCAATTCTTCGTGGATTGATGGATACGGACGGGTGGGTTAATAAAGACGGGCATTTTTCTTCTTTTGAAACCACATCTCAGCAATTGGCGCAAGACGTTAAATTTATTGTAGAAAGTCTTGGCGGGACAAGCAAAATCACGAAATCTCCATCGTCTTATCTAAAAGATGGGAGAAGAGTCGAGTGTCGCGATTCTTACGAGGTGATCGTAAAAATGCCTGCCGCAATTAACCCATTTCTTTTGAGACGCAAAGCGGAAAGATGGAATCCTCCAACAAAATATCCTCCCCGTCGCTATATTTCCTCGATTACCGATATAGGAGAAAAAGAGTGCCAGTGTATTTATATTGATAGCGAAGATCATCTTTATTTGACAGATAATTTCGCCGTCACCCACAATACTATTTGTGCTGTTTATTCGTGCCTTCAGCTTTTAAAACAAAAGAAAATTTCGAATATTCTTTATATCCGAAATGTCGTTCAGAGCGGTAGCGGAACTCTTGGCTGGCTTGGTGGGGACTTAGAAACTAGGCTGAGTCCTTACATGCTCCCTTTTCAGCAAAAGTTAGACGAACTACTCCCTAGAGAACAGGTAGATCGTCTAATTAAAGAAAAAGTTGTCGAAAGCCAGCCAGTAGCTCTTTTACGAGGGACTTCTTACAACTGTTATGGGATTATTATTGACGAAGCTAGTTGCATGACTAAAGAAGATATTATGTTGGCATTGTCGAGAGTCGGGAATTTCAGTTACGTTTTTTTGATTGGAGACAATTTTCAGCGAGATCTTCCAACGTCTGGATTCAAAGAGATTTTTGATTTATTTAGCGACGAAGAATCAAAAGAAAATCATGTTTATACTTTTGAAATGAAGGAGAAGATGGATGTGATGAGATCGGAACTTCTTCGATATATTATGGATAAAGTTAGAAGAGAATAGATTATTTGAATTCGTCTGTATAAAAAAATACATTTTCTCGTGTAAGTATGTCCAGAAAACCAAATTATGGGATATACAATCGGAAGAAAACACACGGACGAATCTTTGCTTGAAGCTTGCAAACAATATAAAACTAGATCCGAACTACAATTAGCAGACCCGTCTGTTTATAGAACATGTCTTTTGCGCGGTCATGAGTTTTTAAATAAAGCTTGCTCACACATGGTTAGCGGGCATTCTACTCCGCAACTTATTTGTAAATTGATATTAGAATCCGTGTTAAAAACTAAATGTTCTTACAATGACAGAAAAACAATAAAACCATACGAATTGGACATTTATTTTCCTGAATTTAATTTGGCCGTAGAATACAACGGCAAGGGTTGGCACAATAAAGAAGAGGTGGCCAAAAGAGACAAAATTAAAAAACAAAGGTGCGGTGAGATGGGGATTAATCTCGTTGTTTTAATTGAAAACAATCGAAGTTACGAAGAAGACGTTAAGGGTCAACTTATTTTAAATCTAGATTTAATTAATCTTTGTTGTCATTCACTTGTAAATGAAAAAGATATTTTAGAGATTGATTGTTCTAAAGTTTTTGATGACATTCTTGAGTCTAGAGATTTAGATTCTTTGAAAAAGAAAATCGCTTCATGTAAAAATATAGCGGAATTTCAGCGTAAATTCAGTAATGAAGCAAAATATATAAGAAATTCTAATTTGTCTCATCTTGTTGAATGCATTAGGGTAAGGAGAGAATTTACGGAAGAAGAAATGAGGTCTGAGTGTTTAAAATTTTCGTGCATAAGAGAGATGTTTCGCACTAACCCAAGATTGTATCATCGTTGTCACAGAAGGGGTTTAATGGAAAGTTTGTGCGGACACATGACCAACCCAAATCAAGGCAGGTTTTCTAAATTCAAAGACGAAGACGTTATTAGTAAAGCCAGAGAAATTAAAGCTAAAACTAAAACAGAAATATTGCGGGAAAATAACTCTTTATACAGAGAAATTAAAAAGAGAGGCATACCTTGGGATAAATGTTTGATTAAACCTTTGGGGAAGAAAAAGAACGAGGGGACTAATTTTATTGATATTTTTTAAAAAACGTGTATAATTTAGTGTAGTGCGTAATTTGCTACACTAATATTACATATATGAATCATGAATTTTGCATGAGTTGTGGCCATAAGGCTAGTTTTCCAGTAACAAAACCAAAATTTTGTCCCAACTGTGGAACCCCTTTCAATACCTCTTTGGGATCTGTGAAAAAGGTTTCCCGTGAAGAGCCTGAAGAAGAAGAGCGAGAACTAGACGTTGATTCAATCGACATCGACAGACTCCGCAAACAAGTCTCAATCGAATCTTTCGGCCACAAAACAACCCTCAACGATCTCTGGTCTTCTCCCGCCCCTTCTGATGGGACTCGCCGTGTCGCCTACGCGGGCGCGGGCGCAAACGACATTCTAAAACAAATCAAAAACGAATGCTCTCCTGTCACCAGAACTTTGGAGGTTGGAGAGTAATATGGATGACGGGTTGAAGTTCGAAGACAAAATTGGAGAGCTTGACGAACTCCTCAATCGTTATCGCCCCAAGTGGCAACTGAATGCAATAACTTGGATGGATTATGATGATGTTTGTCAGATCATAAGAATCCACGTTCATAAAAAGTGGCATCTTTGGGACCAGCAAAGATCATTCAAGCCTTGGGCGTCTATGTTGATTTCCCATCAGATGATGAATCTTGTTAGGAATCTCTACTCTAACTTTGCCCGACCATGTTTAAAGTGTCCTCATTATGCTGGAGGAGATGGATGTTTGCTCAATAAGAGCGGTATCCAAGACGAAGAATGCGAACTCTTCGCCAAATGGAAAAAGAAAAAGGAAAAAGCCTATAACCTTAAATTGCCGTTACCAATGGAAGAGGGGGTTTCTTTTGGCGAAACTCATATTGATGACCATTTTAACTACGACTCTTCTCAGCAAAGACTTCACTCCAAAATGCTTTCTCTTCTAACTGATAAGAATAAAGAAATCTATACCAAACTTTTCATAGAAGGCCAAACCGATGAAGAAGTTGCGGCGTTCTATAAGTTCAAGCCCGACTCTCTAAAGAGAAAAACCCCTCGATATAAGCAACTCGCCAATCTAAAGAAAAAGTTCTATGATATGGCAGTAGAAGCGATTAACGAGAACGACATATTATGAAGACCCCCGCCGCAGAATTCGTTCTCACTGAGGAGCATAAGGCTCAAATTCTTACTGAGTTTAGGAGAGATCCTAACTTAATGACTATTGTTCGCAAGGTCTTCAAAGATCCGACTCTTGACGGCAGATGCTTGCAGGGAAGAGCAACTAGAAAATTCTTGGCTCAACAAGGGGAAAAAGCTAAAACAACCCTTTTTGAAAGAGCTGAATTCATCGAACTCACCACGGAGCAAAAAAACTTCATGATGGGAAACAATATTGAGAACGGCATGACCGCGCTTGATATTGCCCGTCTTACTTTTAAAGACCCCGAAATTTCTTCTTTAAGCCTAAAGCATCGTGCTATTGTAGAGTTTTTGGGCAAGTATCGTCCCGATGTTGTAAACGCCAGAGAGATGTTGGCTACCGATAAATGGGTTCCGCCAAAAGCTCTATCCCGTGCAATCAAAAAGGTAAACGATTTTACTGGGTCTAACTTTGACGAGCTAAGTTCCCCCACCAAAGTAAAAAGAAACTGCGAAAAGCTTTTGATCTATCTTCAGAGTCCGCGATTCAACCAGTTCATCAACAATTACAATAAACTGGGAGACAGAGAACTCTTCGAGGCTGAATATGTTCGTGCTGTTTGGGATAAGCCAGACTTAACCATTGATGAGCTAAACAACTACGTTACCGTTTGTGCGAACTATATTAGGCAACAACACATCCAAGCAAGACTAGACAAGCTGAATGCCCTTCTTGATGATTCGGACGATGAGCGCGATATTACTCTACGTCTTACCGAAATTATCAAAGCAACCAGCGAAGAGTTGAACCAATGTGAAAAGCGTATTGAGGGAATGACCAAAGACTTGAATGGTAGTAGAACGGCCCGATTAAAAACCCAAGGAGAGCAAACATCGAACATTCTTTCTTTGGTCCAAGCTTTCCAAGAGGTGGAGGAAAGAGGAAGAATGATTATGATGATGGATATGCAAAACAAGCTGGTCGAAGGTGAAGTTGATAGACTTGAAACTATGGACGAATTCAAGGCGAGAATTTTGGGCATTTCCAAGCGAGAAATTTTATGAACGTCTGTAAAGAATGCGGTCAATCTTTTGACACTTTGAAGAAGCTTCATTCTCATATCAAGGTTCATGAGGCGTGTTTGGGCGATTACTACGTAAAGCATTTTGCTAAAAAAGATTTGTTTTCTGGCGAGCTTTTGCCGTTCACAACTTATGCTAAATATCATGAGACTGATTTCTTGTCTTATGAAAATTATAAATCTTGGCTGAGAACGACTTCAAGAGAGACGGCAAAATCTTACGTATTGTCTAAGGCTAAAGAAAGATTCGAAGAAAAGCTGGTCAAAGAAAGCCCGCCAAATCTTTTCTATACTTCTTCGCGAATGGCCGATATATCAGACATAAAGGCTCTATTTGGTTCATATTATGAGTTCTTATCACAAGTCGGACTCAACAACCACTTCTCCAAGAATTTGCCAAAAGATTTTTGGGAGTTTGAACCTGATGTTCCGATTCTTATTGATACTCGCGAACAAAACCCTATTATATTTCAGAACTCAATAAGCCAAAAACTAGACTTCGGAGACTACACAACCAATGAAAAATACTACTCTAAAACTTTTATCGACCGTAAATCGCCAGACGATTTTCGAGGCACGTTTGGTATGGGCGTGGATCGCTTCCGTCGTGAAATGGAACGCTGCAAAGCTTTTGGCTCTTACATGTTCGTTGTGGTTGAGTCTAGCCCTGCCCAAATCGAAGAAGATAACAGGAGATCCAAGTTTAAAAGTAATTTGGAATTTGCATGGCACAACGTTCGAGCGTTGATGACAGAGTATCCTGAGAATTTGCAATTTGTTTTCGCTTATAGCAGGGCTGGAATGAAAAAGATCATTCCGAAGATTCTCTATCATGGGAAAGAACTTTGGAATGTCGATTTAGATTACTTCGTCCAAAAGAAAGTAAAAGAGAATGCTTAAAAAAGGAATACAAGAAGAAAGACTGGGATATTCTTTTACCGAGCTAAAAAAGGAATTAGCAAAATTCGACGGCAAGACAATGACCGAAGACGATGCCAAGTATTGGCTATACAAGTCTTTGAGGGCGAACCCTGCTTATGCTGCGGAGCTATTTTTGGGCATTAGATTGTTTCCTTTCCAGACGATTGCTATCAAGGGGATGATGCTTTCTGATTATAGTATGATGGTTTGGTCGCGGGGAGCTTCAAAGTCCTTCAGCACCGCCGTTTATATTATTCTTGAATGTCTCTTGTCTCCAAATGCTAATATTGGAGTTATTGCTAACAACTTTCGTCAGGCGAAAATGATCTTCATGAAGGTCCAAGATATTCTCTCGAAGCCAGAAGCTAAATTGGCCAGAGATTGCGTTTCTCACGCTGATATTGTTAAAAAGGGAACAGACATGTGGGAACTTAAAATTGGAAACAGCAAAGCTACCGCTCTCCCTATGGCTAACGGCGAAAGATTGCGGGGTTTTCGTTTCAACAGAATCGTTCTTGACGAGTTCATCGTTATTCCTGAGAAAATTTTCAAAGAAGTTCTTTTGCCTTTCATCGGCGTTATTGATAACCCGACAGAGCGTGAAGACATGTATAACCTTGAAACAGAAATGATAGATGCTGGACTAATGCAGCCAGAAAATCGTTATGTTTGGCCAAACAACAAACTAATCATTCTTTCTTCTCCTTCTTTCAAGTTTGAGTATATGTATAAGCTTTATAAGAAGTATGAAGCCCTTATTTTTGGAGAAGACGCTTCTCAAGACGCTGCGGATTTGGATGAAAATGGTGAAGAAGAAGACGATGTAAATGTTTATCGTTTTATCATGCAGATTGGTTACGATAGTTTGCCAAAGCAATTATATGATGCTCCACTTCTGAAGCAAGCTAAGGCTACAATGTCTGAAATGCAGTTCTTACGAGAATTTGGCGGTCAATTTGTTGATGAATCAGATGGCTATTACAGACTTTCAAAAATGGCCGCTTGCACAATTCCAGACGGCGAAAAGCCAACTGTAGAAATTGCTGGGAATCCAGCGGACGAATATACTATTGCATTCGACCCTAACTGGGCAGGAAATTCAAGCGCCGACCATTTTGCCATGCATGTTTTCAAGCTTATGCGAGACGAACAGAAATCGGTTCTTCTCCATAGTTATGCAATTGCGGGAGTTGACCTCAAAGAACACATGAGGTATTTTCTTTATCTTCTTCAATCATTTAATATTGTCGGAATCTGCGGAGACTACAATGGTGGGGTTCAGTTTATTGCCTCTTGCAATGAAAGTGAGCTATTTAAAAAAGCTGGGATTCATATTCACTGTATTGAAGAGGTTGCTTTAGATAATCCAGAGGAATATCATGATGAACTTCTTCTGATGAAAGAAAAATACGATATAGCAACCCGAAAATACTGTTTTCTTCGTAAGCCTTCATCTAATTGGATTCGTATTGGTAACGAGCAGCTTCAAGCGGCAATTGATCACCGCAGAATTATTTTTGCAGCCAAAGCTATTGATGAAGATTTTGTCGAGCAGCGCAAAAAGAATATTCCAATCGAGCAACTAAAATATGACCTCGGGCTTCCAAAACAGAGTCCCGAATCTATGAAAGTTGACTTTATTGATCATCAAAAGACAATCATCGAATTGACTAAATCAGAATGCGCCAATATTGAAGTAGTTTCCAACCCGCAGGGAAGTCAATCATTCCAGCTTCCGCAAAACCTCAAACGCCAAACAGGGCCAAACCGCGCCAGAAAGGACAGTTATTCGGCTCTAGTTTTGGGTAATTGGTTTAACAAAGTTCTCTTTGATATGGGAAAAGTAGAAGCGGCCAAAAAACCAACTGCTACGTTTGTTCCTTTTGCAATTTAACTTTGAAAGTAACTTTCTCGACTTTCGGTGTAAGATAAATATATGAGCGAGGGCAAAAGAAGCTATCAAAAACGATCCGACTATTGGAACAGCATTTCGAAAAAGAACGAGCCCGCTTCTATGGAGGACTTTTATAAGTCGATTAATACTCCTAATTCTACCGCCCCAGAGATCATTGGTCAGAGTTTTTATGAGTCTGTAGCATCTACTTCTTCTACTCAAACCGCCAGCCGAAACAATAAAACCCACAAAACTCCCACCACAAACAGATACAAAAATATCGAAGACGGGCTTTTGCCGTTTCATTATTCTGCCGACTCTGTTGATGTTAAGGGTGCTGTAGAGCTTTGCCAGAAGGCGTGTTTTAATGTTCCTGTTTGCCGTTCGACTGTGGATTTGATGTCAGAGTTTGCCGATTCTGATATTTATCTTGAAGGAGGTTCTGCCGCTTCTAAGAAGTTTGTCACAGCTTGGTTCAAAAGAATTAGGCTCCACGATCTGAAGAAACAGAATTTCAGAGAATATTATAGGTCTGGGAACGTCTTTTGGTATAGGTTTGATGGAAAGTTTAAGTCGGGCAGCACTAAAAAAATGATCGAAACTTATGGCGCAACAAACGCTAAAGCAGGAATCCCGATCAAATACCTCCTTCTCAATCCAACAGATATTGTCTCCAAGTCTACAATGTCTTTCTTTGACAATGAGTATGCGAAAGTTTTGACTTCTTATGAAATCGCCAGACTTAGAAAACCAACTACCGATCAAGAGCGCGAAATGCTTGCTGCTCTTCCTGACGAACTGAAGACCAAGATTACTTCTGGCGTAGGTATAGGATCGACCGTTCATTTTCCTCTCAAGCAAGACAAACTTCATGCTCTTTTTTATAAGAAGCAGGACTATGAACCGTTTGCTGTTCCAATGATTTTCCCAGTCTTGGATGACGTAAACAAGAAGCTTGAACTAAAGAAAATCGACCAAGCTATTGCCAGAACTATTGAGAATGTAGTTCTTCTTGTTACTATGGGCGCGGAGCCAGACAAAGGCGGCATCAATCCTGCTAACATAACGGCCATGCAAAACATTTTCAAGAACCAAAGCGTTGGCCGAGTTCTTGTTGCTGATTATACAACTAAAGCCGAATTTATTATCCCAGACTTGAAAAAAGTAATGGGTAAAGAGAAATATGAAATTCTCAACAAAGACATTAATGAAGGTCTTCAGAATGTGTTGCTAGGGGAATCAAAGTATTCTGATACGCAGTTAAAAATGAAAATCTTCATGCAAAGGCTCGAAGAAGCTCGCGAAATCTTTTTGCGTGATTTCTTACAGCCTGAGATTAAGAGAATTTGTTTGTCTTTGGGAATGAAAAATGTCCCTGAAGCAAAGTTCGTTAAAACAGACACTCTGGACAACTCCGATCTTCAAAAGTTGGTCATTCGTATGATGGAACTTGGTCTTCTTACTCCAGAAGAAGGGCTCAAGGTTATCAACACTGGCTTATTCCCAACGGGAGAAGGCTCAATGCAAGCGCAAAAAACCTTCAGAGAAGCAAGAGAAGAAGGATATTATACTCCTCTTGTCAACAGCATTCAGATCCAGCAACAAGAAGGCGACCAAGAACAGCAAGAATTCGACAACGATCTTGCCCTTGAAAATCAGAAAATAGCTAAGAAAGCCGCGCAAAACAAGCCAACTGGCACGACTGCTAAAATTGGCCCCAAAAACCCCCAAGCAACAAAAAAGAAAGGCGCGACTTCTTCTGCTCCTTCGGGCGGGCGTCCAATGGGGACTTCAAATGCAGAACAATATTCGGCCAAACAAATTTCTTTTGCTATTAAGGCTATCAATGAATTTGAGTTGAGAGCATTTAGAGAATTTGGGGTCAAGTATGGTATGGAAGAGTTGGAGGATTCCAAGAAAGATTTAGTTTCCAAAGTCTGTGAAACCATTATTGCTTCTTCAGAAATGGAAAATTGGGATAGTGATTTGAAGTTGGCCGTTGAAGATTTTACTTCTTTAGCGGGCAAAGAGGTCCATGCTTCTATTCTTGAAATCGGTGATCGCCACCAACTTGATGATCTGGCTTCAGCAATTTTATACCATTCTACAAAAATAGTGTAACAAGGTTGGAATGGATGAGTTCGAGATTCTAAAAGCCAGTTTTGATGGTTATGTTGTCGCCGCGAATAATGACGTATTGGCGCAATATGGAACATCGACAGCTTCTATTGAAGAAAATATCAAATCTCTTTTCCCTGAAGAATTCGACAAAAACAAGAACGTCGATCTTCTTCCTGTAGTTTTCAATCTTGCTGTTGTCAATCAGTTTAACAAAAACGGCGATGGAATTGACGCTGAGACAGCAGCCGCCGCTGTAAAGTTTTTTACAAACAAGCCAATTAACGTTGAACACAAGAAGGACCAAATTGTTGGTCATATTCTTAATGCTTCGTTTTCTTATGAAGAGGGTCAGTTTCAAGACAATGACCCAGAATCATTCATTGGCGAAACAAAACCATTTTTTATTACTGCTGCTGGAGTAATTTATAGGCACATCTTTCCAAAGCTTGCTGGGGCTATTGTTAATGCGAGTTCAGAAGAGAGTGATGATTACAAGAGTATTTCTACTTCTTGGGAAGTTGGATTTAAGAAATTCAAAATGGTTCATCAGCCTGCCGCTCTTTCTTTGGTTTCAGAAGCTTCTCTTATTACTGACGAAAAGACCGCTTTAGCTGCCAAGAAATGCTTGGTAGCTTATAAAGGCAAGGGTAAAGACAAAGACGGCAAATTTGTCGGACGTATTATTACTGGTGAGGTTTTGCCATTGGGTGCGGGTCTAACTTATGCTCCTGCCGCTAATGTTGAAGGAGTTTTTGTGGTCGAAGATGCTTTATCTGAAGACGAAGAAGTAGAAGAAATCGACTCTTCAAAACAAAATAATCAAAAACTTTTAAAAAATAATTCCCTAATTGGCAAAAACATTGTAAGGATTGGAAAGTTTAGAGAAATCTTATCCATGGACGAAAAACAATTCAATCAATTTCTTAGCAAACTCGAAACGAGTGTCGCTTCGTTTACTTCTGAAGAATCAACCGCCAAGTCTATTGGTTTGGTAATGAAAGATACTCTCCAAGAGTATAGCAAGATTTGGGAAGCCAAAGTAGAAGCCGAAAAGCAAGAAGCAATCGCCTCTAAAGAAACCCTCAAAACCCTCCAATCTTCTTTTGATACCGTTAAGTCTGAACTCGACGCACTCAAGCAAGAATCTGAAGTGCAAGCCGCAGCCGCTCTCTTCAACGCACGAATGAACTTCATTGAAAGCGAATACGATTTTGCCGAAGCTGAACTCGCTCTTGTTGTTAATGATCTCAAGACTGTTGAAGCTACTGACTCTGCTTTCGATGCATTCAAATCCAAACTCTCTGTTCTTTTCTCCCACAAACTTAAAACCGCCATCGCTTCTCAAGAAGAAGCTGTCAAACTAAAAATCGAAGAAGAAGTCACCAAGCGTCTTCAATCAAATGCTTCGACTAAGGAAGACGAAAAAGGCGAAGACGAACTGGAACTCGAATCCGAAGCGGAAGTGATTCCTAACGGCGGCGAAGATACCAGCAAAAAAGAATCTTTGGTCGAGCGTCTTAAAAAAACCTTCTCGGTTGAAGTAACCAACTAATAAATCTCAATAATACAACACTATGGCAAACACAATCACACGACTGCTTCCATTTCGCCAGTATTCAGAGCAAGATGTTATCAACATGTATGCTTTGGACGCTGCTACTGGTCAGGCTGGTTCACTCGTTAGAGTAAGCGAAGGCGATCTCAACAAGGAAACAGTCGAACTCGTCAACTATGGCTTCACCAATCAAATGGGCCATGCAACTTCGCTTTATCCGCAAGTTCCTCTCAAGCTTACCAAGGTTACTGCCACTGGTCAAGCTATATTGGGCATCTTGCTTCGCGATGTTCGCACGGTTGATGAAAACGGAGAAAACCTGCTCTTCTACCCTCAGAAAAAGGATGAACTTCAGTGTGTTGTCTCTGGTGAGGCTGTGCCTGTTGCAACTCGCGGTTTGTTCATGTATAACGTGGACGGTCTTGCTGGTGGAGTGGTTCCAGCAATCAACTCTTACGCAATTCCCGCAGGAGACGGGAAACTCACTGGAGTTGCTTTCGCCTCCGCTACCGCTACTCAAAAAGAGTTTGCTGTCGGTCAGTTTATCGCTACTGGGAGTCGCGCTTCGGTATCCGATACAGATGCTTTCGAAGGTGCCTATGCTCTTCTTAAACTTGAACTTTAATACTCTAACTAGATGAAAATTACCCTTAAAAAGACAGACGAGCAAGTTGCCTTGGTGAAAGCCATGGGAAGTAACAATCGGGACGAAGCCTTCGAAGCGCAAGCTGCTGTGGCCACTCTCATGGGACCAGTCATCAATGAAGTCGTTAATAACGCCCCAACCGTTAGCAATATCTTCACTTCGATGACCTTCAATGAGGATGACAATCCTTCGCTTCCTTTGGACCTCTTCCACGACATTACTGATGAAGACTTCATCACTGTGTATTCTCAGCAAGTTGCTGGTGGTCTTCCTTATAGCCAAGTGTTTCCTGCTCACAACGAACTGAAGTTCACAACCTACAATCTTGACTCTGCGCTTGCCTTCGATAAGAAGTATGCTCGCCGTTCGCGTCTCGATGTTGTTGGTAAGACCTTCACTCGCATGGCTCAAGAAATCTTGATGAAGCAAGAAAAAACTTCCTTCAACGTTATCGCTTCCGCTCTTGTGAATGCTCAAACGATTTCTGCCGCTGGTGGATCTCGCGCAAAAGGCAACCACATCATCGAAGCTACTACCGCTGGTCGTTTCGTTCTTCATGACTTTAACCGCCTGATCACCCTTAGCAAGCGCATCAACGCTTCGTTCTCTAACGGCACTCCCGTTGGTGCTTCGAAAGTTGGTATCACTGACCTGATGGTTTCCCCAGAAATGGTTCAAGAACTTCGTGCAATGGCTTACAATCCAATCAACACCGCAGAAGCTCCTTATGGTTCTGCTGTTAAGGATTCGATTGCTGCTCCAGAAGCTCTTCGTATGCAACTCTATAGTGCCGCTGGTCTGCCAGCGTTCTACGGAATCAACATCGTGGAAGTTCTCGAACTTGGTATCGGCCAACGTTTCAACCTCATTTTCGAAGCCGTTCGCGCTGCAAACAGCGTGACCATTTCGAACTGGTCCGTCTCTGCTGACGAAATCCTAATCGGCATCGACCGCTCGCGTGATGCGCTTATCCGCCCTGTTATGCAAGGTGAAGATAGCCCATCCGAATTCAGCCTCATGGTGGATGACCAATTCGTTGGCCGCCAAAGCAAGGTTGGCTACTACGGCAAGCTCGACGAAGGCCGCATGATCATTGATGATCGCGCATTGGTTGGCCTTTATGTCTAATCCCTGACCCCCGAATTGGGGCCGCTCCGAAAGGGGTCGGCCCCTTTTTGTTGATTTTTTTTACAAAAACATTATAATTTAGTATGATCGACCCAAAGAAATACGAAGAAGTGGCAAAAGAACTCAAGAAATCCGACGCTTCAAAAGAACTAGATACTTCTACTCTTGAAGAATTTGAATTTGCAGACGGCAAAGACCGCGATTCTGAAACAATCAAAGAACTCAAAGCTCTCGAATCTTTATTTGGAATTAAAGAAGCGAACCCTTATGGCACAATGAACCGCCAAATCTTTGCAGAGCGCGTGGGAGATATGACAACGACAGATTTGCAAAACCTAGCAATGAGAGTCGGCGTTCCACCTTCTCGTAATGGCCATGAACTAAAAAGACTCTTGAAGAACTCTTTTGACACTTTCGTTAAGAAACATGACTTTGGGATCGCATCTGCTCATCGCCCCGTAATTGACGAAAACTCGCCCAACTACGAAGAAGCGAAGAGATTGTTTCAGAACTAAGGGTTAGTTTGGCCGAAAAAGGTGTATCTATGAGAAGAAGGACTTTCTTTTCTCATGAACGATTTCGGTAATTTAGCCTATTCAATAGTAAAGTATAATTTTAAGGAAGACGTTTCGCGTTTTCCTATTTCTTACGTTTCGGGGTGGCTAGAAACAAACTTGGGCGAACTTAACTCCATCACTCATGAGCATTTTACCATTGGAGAAACTGGGAATATTTTGCCGACAGGATTAAGTCAATCTGAAGAGTCTATCTTTTCCAAGTTATACACAATCCACTATTACAAGAAAGCCGCGAGGGAAGTTTTGAGGGGTATTGTTTGGAGTAATACTGAGTCCGTGGCAAATGACTGGACTTCGATCAAAGAAGGAGATTCTTCCGTCCAAAGGGTCAGCAAAAATTCTATTTCCAAAAGTTTGAGCGATTTGGCTATTTCTGAAAAAGACGAGCTAGATAAGTTGGTCTATCAGTATAACATGCACAAATCTTCTCCCCTTCAAGTGGCTGGCGATGATGGAAATTATTACTATACGCAAATCCCTGAATAATGCCTTCATTTTTGTCAGCGTCCGAAAAAACGGCAATCAATTCTGTATTGACGGATCTACATGATACGTTTTCTAAGGATGTTTATATTTATATGGCCAATGTTCCAGATGTAGCTGATGACTCTGACTACAATCCCCTATATGGAAGATCCAGTGATCAATCTTTTGGCTCTGATTCTTATGAGTTGATCAAAGAGACTATTTCGGCCCGTGTCCATTATTTGAATGAGCAAAAAGAAGTGAACGACCAATTGGGCGGGCAAATGAATTTAAGCGTTTCCCAAGGAGTTATAAGATTAAAGGTGGATTCTGCTGGTATGGAGAAAATTAAGACGGCCCAAAAGGTAGAAGTCGATGATGTTCTTTATTCTCCCATTTCTGACCCTAAAATTGTTGGTCCCTTCGGAAGTCAATATTACATGATATTTTTAAGGCGTGAGAACTAAAGGTTTTAGAGTTTCTAATTTTAAAGTTAAGGTCAACAGAAAACAGTTGATGCGAGAACTTGTGCTTACGAGCAAGCCCAGCATGACTTCTCAAATAACCTTGGCCATTCAGCCGCTTGTGGACCAAGCTCAAGAACGTCTTATTGACGAATTCAACAACCACCCCGTAACTGAAGAATTGGATAATGGAATAACCGCCGACAATAGTTCTGGACTTCTTGGCGGATATGGTAATTTGTTTTCTTTTCTCGGATTCAAGCAGGGATCTAATCCAACAAAAACAGTCCGAGATATTTTGTCTCAAAAAATAAGAGTAACTGCCGTAAGGCGCGGCGACCAAGGCAAGTTCATTATTTATATGGACATTCCTTCAAAAGAAAAGATCTATGCAGAAACTCCTCTGCCATGGCTCACTGGAAGAAGTTGGGTCGATGGGATCGAGAAGGGGATTTCTGGTTTTGGGCGCTATCTTTATAACGAAGATGGATTTGGGCCGAAATCAAGATCGACTACAGGCATTCAATATAAAGGCGGCAAATCTTACCAAGGAAGATTCTCTAATTCTCCTTACATATCAGAAATGCTAAACAAATTTAGAAAAACACTACTTTGAAGACGCAGTTCGATCATATTCTTTTATCTAGTTTCTATCTTTGGTTTGAAGCGGAGCTTCTCAATTCAAGATCAAAAGCCTATATCACTGGGAGAAGCAACACTTTCAAGAGGGTTCAATCTGTAGATATTCCTTCTGGCTATTACTCTTATCAGGGTGGTTATCGACAGTTGGTTGCGGATTCTTCTATTGATATTCCTAATTCTGGGTTCTTTGTTAATGGGAGTTTTGTTACTGGTGGAAGTTCTGGTTTTTATATTGATTATGATAATGGCAGAATCCTCGTTCCCAGAGCTTCTGGCACATCTTTAGCTATAACTGGTTTTTGCGCGGTAAAAGAGGTAAATACATACATCTCAAACGATGATGACGAACAGTTGATCATGCAAGGAGACTTCAAAGAATTAGGCCAATCTAATCCTTACTTTTATGGAAAAGACGACATGCTTGACGAGAAGACTTACTTTTTGCCAGCTTGCTTTATTTCTTTGGCCACTTCTGATAATCAAGAGTTTTGTTTCGGAGGAGAAGAAGACACCAAAACAAGAATAAGAGTGGCCGTTCTGACTAAAGATAATTATCTTTTGGATTCTATTCTTTCTTATTTTCGTGATTCTGCCAGAAAATGCGTGACTTTGGTTCCTTTTGAGGATTATCCTTATGGGAAATTTAATAATTTGAAGTCAAACCCATATAATTATTCCACATTCAAAGCAAACTACAGCACAAAATCTACAATCGAAAAAGTAAACTCTTCGAAGATTTCGAATACCGATTTGCGTAAGAATTTGGGGAAGGCTTTTTCTATTGGGTTTTTGGATTTTGATTTATCGACTCACCGTTTCCCAAGGCTTTAAAATGGTGTAAAGACAGAAAACAATCTACTTTATGGCAAGAACACGAATCATTTCTCAATCCAAGGCTGTATATGCGTCTCCTACAGGGACGATCACTACCCCAGCACAACTTCACAGAGTTGATACTTTTTCATTCGATGTCGATCTAGCGGGCGCTAGACAAGATGTTCGCGAATTTGGTCAGCTTGCTCGTATTGCTACTGTTCGCGCCTCAGAATTGACGCCAACTCTTTCTCTTGGCTATTACCTGACAGACGGCGAAAACGAAGGTCATCTTGGTTTTAATATTAAGGGCATCACTAGTTCTATTTATGGTGGACAAAGCCAATTCATTTCGGGCATTCTTTCTGAAGACGTAACGAAAAAGGAAAAGAACATCTATGTTGTAACTGTTCCCGAAGGCGTTGACGCTTTTGATTCCGTGTTCACTGGCCAACGTTCGACACACACTACAATCGGTTTTGGTAATGCGACTCTCTCAAGTTATTCGGCCAACTTTTCTGTTGGAGAAATTCCTCGCGCCGACGTAGAGTTTGAGTGCGGAAACATTCGTTTTTATACTGGCGCTTCAACTGGTGTCAACCCAGCCGTAAACCGCACGACTGCTGAAACGCTTGCTGGAACCTTCACTCTTCCTGCTCCTTCCACGGGCGATAGTGCTGTTGACGTTCTCAAGGCTGGTGACGTTACTGTTTCGTTTAATACTGCTGGTCTTAACATTGGTGGAGCTAATTTCGGAACCATTCACGTTCAAAGTGCCGCTCTGGAAGTTCCTCTTTCTCGGACCTCTATCGAAAGACTCGGAAGCGAGCTTCCTTACGCCAAGCCTCTTGAGTTTCCGATTAACGTTACCTGCTCTATCAGCGCAATCGTTGACGACTACTCGGCTGGAACTCTTCAAAACGTTCTTACGGGTTGCACAGCCAGCGCGGGTGTAGATATTGCAATTCAAGTTACTGACCGCTGCGGTGGAACGGACAATAAGGTTCACTATCTTCTCAAGAACGCCGTTCTGGACAGTCAAGGGTTCTCTATTGGCCTAGACGACAACGAAACCGTAGATCTCACTTTCTCTGCTCAAATTGCAGGTGCTACTACGACTGGTGCAGGTATGTTCTTCTCTGGTTCCGCAACAGGAACTTTCTCCTAACCCCTGACGAGGAAGGTTTGCTGTATAACGGAGACTTAATCCTCTTTAACGGCGAGCCGATCTTGATTTAAGGGTCAACATTAATCCGATGTTGGCCCTTTCTTCTGAAGGGGTAGAGCGGAAAACGGATTTCCGAGTGTAACTACTTGTGTGCCGATTTCTCGCATACATTCTAGTAATTCTCAGATTTCCATTAATGGAACTAGGCTGACTGGCGTTTCTCAGTTTAACTTTGCCAAAAATCGAGAATCTCAAGATCTACAAAGTCTTGGATCGACTCGTATTGGACGAAGCATTACAGAGAAAGAGCCTAAAATTGAATCAACAATTAATTGGTTATTAGGAGCAGGATTAACTGATCCTTTTTTTGATTTAACTACTGGGAATATTGTTTCGACGGGCGTTTTTACTATCCAAGAAACCGACCTAGCTGGAACAAACATATTTAGCGGCCAAAGCTTAATTTCTTATGAAGTAAATGGCGGCGTTGGAGAATTGGTTGATGGTTCCGTTTCTTACGAGGGAGACTATCATAATTGGAATAACATAGTGTTCACAACAGAATCTTCTGATTCAGTCGAGCCGTTTATTCCTAGTAAGATAACAATCTCTTCGACTTTCGATGAAGGTTGTTCTACAGATTTATCTATTCAGAATTTTTCTTTCTCTTATCCCATTGCTAGGAAGGCCGTCTATCAAATCGGCAAAAGAAACGCCAAACTAAGATACCCAGAGTTGCCAATAATTGGCGATCTTTCTTTTTCAGTTCTAAAAACAGAGATTGCTGAGATGACTGGAATCGTCATTCTTCCTACAGGAGATACGAATATTTCTTTAAAGGATTGTTCTGGAGAAAATGAGATTCAATATTCTTTAAAGGGTTGCCGATTAGAGGACTTTTCCGAGTCTTTGGGTTTGGATGGTTCAAACACAATCGACTTTAGTTACAAATTTGACTACTTCACAAGATCTTGAAAGTTTACTCGCCAATTTATCCAACTGGAGATTTTATCGCGGACATTGAATTCCGAGTTAATAATCCAAAGTCAGGCTTTTCTTTTGCTTTTGGAAACGGAACAGGAGAATCGAATTTTTCTACTGGTCTTTATTTTAATGGCTATAGTGGTTATATTTTTGACCAAAGTGGTAACTTTTTCGGAGGATATAGAAGCGGGACGAGATTTGAGATGCAAGTTAAGAGCTTCGATGAAGAGCGGGCTGCATATTATTTCAACGGAAAGCTAGTGGCCAACAATATCAGATATACTGGAGCTATTAATTGCGTCGAGTTTCAAAAGTATGGAAGTTCCTTGGCTAATGTCCGCATCACATCTGTTTTATACGAACCAGACACAGCACCAGAAAACGCCATCCTCTATAATGGGTCAGTAATTCTATACAATGGAGCAGAAATTTTGTTTTAATGAGGATTAATGATCGTTACCCGACAATCTAAAATATCTAAGATAAGTTTAAGCACTTTTAGTTTTTTTGTAGAAAAACTAGAATTTAGGTGTAATTTAAATAAAGTAGATAATGAATAAAGAAGTTATATCAATTAGCGATGCTGCTCGCCTTGTCGGAGTTTCTGATGAAACTCTAAGAAATTGGGAACGAGAGGGGAAATTCGCGCCATTTTATACTGAAGGCGGGCATCGGCGTTATTATAGATCTGACATTGAAAGTTTCATGGGGTATAAAAATATAAATGCTACGAAAGTAACAGTGAATTTATTTTCCGATGAATATAAGGAAAACAATTTAGTTGAGTCCGTCCTCCGCAAGAAATTTGGGTTTGAACTGAATTTTGAAAACTCTTTTGAGAGAAATCGAAGAATTCTCTCTTTAGAACAAGTAAAACAATTAAAAGATTCTATAAACAAAGCCCTAGCTTCTTATGAAGAAGCCATGGAATTTGATTTAAACAAATGATTCTTCGTGCTTACAAAGTTGAATTATGTGTTAACGACAAGCAACGGGCTTTGTTGTTGCAAAATATTGGATGTGCTAGGTGGGCGTATAATTGGGCGTTGGCTAAAAAGAAAGAGTCATTTAATAAGAGGGAGAGGATTCCCAATGCAATTGAATTACACAGAGAATTAACCAAACTTAAGAAATCAAAGATCTCTTGGATGTATAAATCAAGCAAAGCGAGCCCGCAAAATGCGTTGAAAGATTGTGATAAAGCTTTTCAAAATTTTTTCACCCGCTGCAAGAAAAAAATTAAGGGTAACAAGGGATTTCCAAAATTAAAATCTAAAAACAATGAAAAGCAGTCTTTCAGATTGAATGGGTCAATTTTGTTGGAATCAACGAGCATTAGACTACCGAGAATTGGGAAGCTCAAATTAACTGAAAAAGATTATATTCCAAGTAATTGCAAAATACTATCTGCTACGGTATCTAAACGTGCGGGCAAATGGTTTGTGTCTGTTTTAGTAGAAGTTCCTGACAAACAATGTTCCACCCTCAAAAGTGGTGTCGTAGGAGTTGATTTAGGTATCAAAACTTTAGCTACTTGTTCTGACGGAACAACTTACAAAAATCCTAACGCGCTCAAAAACAATCTCAAAAAGTTAAAGCGCAAACAAAAACAATTAAGCAGAAAGAAAAAAGGGAGCAAAAATTATGGCAAAGCAAAACAAAAATTAGCTAAACTACACTATCACATATCGAACATTCGCAAAGATTGCTTACACAAAATCACTTCAAAAATTATAGATGAAAACCAAGTTGTAGTTTTGGAAGACTTAAAAGTAAGTAATATGATGAAAAATCATTGTTTGGCGCAAGCTGTCGGTGACGTTGGGTTATTTGAATTTCGTCGTCAGATTGAATATAAAGCTAAGTGGAATAACCGAACAGTAATCTTTGCGGATAAATTCTTCCCATCCAGCAAAAAATGTTCGTGTTGTGGATGGGTTAACGATAGTCTGACTTTAAAAGATAGAGCGTTTGATTGCAAGAAGTGTGGTGCAAAGATAGACAGAGATTTAAATGCTAGTTTAAATCTGAAAAAAATTTATACCGAAAGTTCTTCGGGAATTCAAG
>JAULBV010183315.1:0-20860 GCA_032358295.1 Pterothamnion heteromorphum | reverse complement strand
CCTCGCGCCAGCCCATCCAGCGATACAGCGTGGTGGCCACGGCGCCGGTCATGGCGCGCAGCCAGCCGATCAGGGCTGCACCCTTGCTGGCGGAAGTGCTGGCCAGATCAATCGCCAGCGCAGCGGCGCTGCCGCTGTCGACGCCCGGGATGGAGATGGGGTTGCCGCTGCTGTCGAATGCCAGAAAGCGGGAAGCGCGAGAGGCCGCCACCGGCAGTTCGTTCAACACCTCGCCGGCCGGCGCGCGCACGCTGGTGGGGCTGGCCTTGCTGCCGAACACCAGTTCCTGCAGCACCAGCCAGAGCCGGTCGAAGTCGGCATTGACCACCGCGGCCAGCAAGTCGCCGTTGTTCTGGTAGTCGGTGCTGCGGGTCACCGTGCTGTTGCGCAGCAACACCACGCGCTGGCCGGCAGTGGGCGTGGCCACCATCGTGACGGTGCCGCCCAGGCCGGTGGTCGTGGTGAAGTCAGCGCCCAGCGTCTTGACCACGCCGTCCACCAGCACGGTCATGTCAGCGGCGGCCAGCAGTTGGAACGAGAAGGCGAAGACGGCGCTGGAGCCGCTGGCGGTGTAGGCTTGGAGTGGGGTCTGCTGGGAAACGGCCATAAGCCCTCGCGCTGGTGGCGCGCAGGGTCAGTCCGTCAACACAACCTCATGCACGCCCGCGCTTGGGCGCCAATCCTCGCGGTCTTGCTGGGTCGGAATCCCGTCAGACGCCTGGGCGCGAACGATGCGCTCGGGCGTCTCGGACACCGCGCCGGCCACCGCGTCAAGGTAGTCGTCTGGCTGCTCCTTGACGGCCGGGTTCCAGTCGCGCATCTGCTCGGTCAGCGGGCCGTCCAGCACAGAGACATGCGCCCACAGCTGATCGTGCGAGGTGAGCAGCGGCTCCAGCGCTTCGAGGATGCGCCGGTTCTTGTTCTGCACCGCAGTGACCTCGGCCACCCCGCACTGCAGGTGCTGCTGCTTCAGCGCGGCCAGCACCACCTTGGGCGAGAACTTGCCGATGCCGTTGGTCTCGACCGTGATCCGCGGAAGGTGGAACTGGCGCACCAGCGCGCACAGCTGCAGCACCTGGCCGCCGATGATGGTCTTGCCGTCCTCGGCGAACTCCACTAGGTCGCCGGTCAGCCGCTCCACCCGATGCAGGTAGCGCCGGCCGTCCTCGTCTTGCAGCAGTACCGACACCGCGGACACGTCGCTGGTCAGCTTGCCGCTGGCCGGGTCCCACCGCAGCACCGCGCCGCTGATCCGCACGTTGCCCAGCATCATCAGAGCGCCGCCGTTGGCTCGGCGCATGACCGGCTCGACGTCGTAGGGCACCATGCGGTCAGGGTTCAGGCGGCAGTCGGTCAGCGGCTTGGCTTCGAGCTGGTACTGCTGGTCCCAGTAATTCAGGGTCTCGCAGTCCTGGCGCCGCGCCAGCATCTCCTTGCGGTCGAAGCGCTCGGGCCACGCATTGCCCACGCACACATCGATCAGGCCGTCCACCGGCTTGGTCAGCATCACCTGCTGGCCGCGCACGGTGTAGTCGCGCCCCTCCACCAGCAGCCTGGCCGGCGTGCCGATGCCCACGAACACCCACACGCCATCCGGCCCCACCGCACCAGTGAAGGGCAGCACGGTGTGCGGCTTGTCGCTGGCCGCGTGCCGCGTCTGGTGGGCAAACAGCGGGATCACCAGCGCCTGCGCACCGGCCTTGATTTTCTGGTCGTAGATCGAGTCGTGGGTGTGGGGCGTGCCCACCCACAGCACCGCGCCGCCCGGCTTCAGGATGAACGACTGTTCTGACAAGCGCTTGCGCAGCTTGGCGCGGGCCTCGGGGTTTTCCACGTTCTTGGACATCTCCGTGTCGTCGTTGATGATCTCGTCGGCACGGTTGCCGGTGACGCGCGACAGGATGCCCCGGCCACGGAACTGCGGCGTGCGGGCGTTGGATCCAAACCCGTCCCGGGTGAACCAGTGCCGCACGCCGGCCGGCTCCATCAGCACATCGTCGCACACCAGGCCATTGCCGCGCATGATCGAGATGGTGTCCCGGCTGATGTCGTCGGCCAGGTCATCGTCGGCGCCTTGCACCAGCAGCTGATGCAGCGGGTCGCGCCGGTACTTGTGGGCGTTGCGCACACCCAGGATGGTCGACTTCCCGCAGCCGCGGAAGACCATCAGCACCCGATTGCGCTCGCCCTCGGTGCGCTGGAACCAGTCATAGATCCGGGTGTGCACATCAGGCATGGACCAGCCGCGCCGCTTGTACTCGGCACAGGCGAACCCCAGCAGGCTGATGTCAGGCTTTGCCGCCATGCGCGCGACGGTCGAATGCAGCCTTTCCCGCCCCCGCCTGGATGCGCTCCAGCGCCTTGGACGCTTCCTTTTCAGCCTGCGCGATGGTGCGGTCCATGTCCTCGCCCTCGTCGGTGATCTTCTCGCGGTCGCCGTCGCCGCGCCTGGCAATGATCTCCTCGGCCTTGCCCAGCAGCATGAAGGTGGCCGCGGCGTTCTTCTTGCACCAGTAGCGGTCGCCACGCACCTGCTGGCTGACCTCGGCCAGTGGCGTGCCGGCGCCAGGCCACATGCCCGGGTCGGCCTCCTCCAGCACCACATCGGCCAGCTTCTCGGCCAAGTCTTGCATGCGCTTCAGTTGGTCGGGCCGCATCAGTTCGCTCCTGCCATCGCCTCGAAACTCGGCGCCCGGTCGGGCATCCCATCGCCCGGCGCCCACCAGTAGTCTTGCCCCCAGTCCTTGCGCGCCTTGTTCTGGATGCGCGAGAGGTAGCCGGGGCTCAGATTCTCCTGCGCCGCGTGCAGCGCAGCATGGTCCAGCGCGGTCTTGGCGTACCAGAGGTTGACCAGCGGCAGGTGGCCGCGCGCGAACCGCAGCGCCTCGGCGCCCGCGTGCGCGTCCTTGCCGGCTCGCCACTCGTCCACGTTGCCCTTGGTCAACTCGTACAGGTCGGCCGCGCTGCCGAAGGATGGGCCCAGCAGCAGGCGCCCGAAGCTGTCCAGCGGGCTGCGGTCGTCCGTGGTGTCGCCTAGCAGGATGTCGCCCATGAAGCCCAGCCCACCGCCCTGCGCCACGGCGCGGGTCCAGAATTTCGGCGTGTCCATGGCTACCGGGTCTTTGCCGCTGACCATCTGCTTGATCTGGAAGGCGACGGCGCCCAGCGCGGTCAGGCTGAGCATCATGGCGCCGAAGTAGGCCCGCCGGTCGGCCATCAGGGGCGCGCCCTCCATGCCCTGTGGCGTGTCCAGCATGCGCCGCCAGTGGCGCGAGATCATGGCGATGGGGAACGACTTGAACTGCGCCACAGCCCGCCACAGCTCGCCGTCGATGGTGCCGGCCCGGGTGCCGCCTGCAGTCATGGTGGCGCGAGTTGCCAGGTCAGGATTCAGCACCGCGATCTCCGACTCGTCGCTGATGGCGCCCAGGTACTTGGCCACCACCTCGCCGGCCCGCGGGTCGCCGGTGGCGTAGATGGCGTCAGGCGTCACGAACTCGGCGCCGTTGTGCACCACCGGCTGCGCCGCCTGGATGACGGCCCAGTCGTCGCCGGTCAGGCCCTGCCGCCCGATGCGCCAGCGGTCGTACTCGCTGAGCTGGTCCCAGGCCGTGCCGCGCATGCGCCCCACCGCCTGCATGTGCGTGAGCTGGAAGCCGCGGCGCAGGGTGTCGGTCCATGCGTTCATCAGCGACAGGCGCATGGTGGCCGATGCGATGCGACCCGACCACGACTGCGCCACGTTCTCGCCGGCCCAGCGGTTCAGGTCCGAGATCATCGATTCCGCGATCAGGCCGTGCGAGTCGAGGAACTGCCGCGTGTCCTTGGTCACCGCGCGCCCGATGTTGGCCAGGCCCTGGAAGTACGGCAGCCGGTTGAAACCCAGCGTCACCATGTACGTGCCCAGGTCGGTCACGCTCGACAGCACGGCGCCCTGCAGCTTGCCGAAAGTCTCCACGTTGCGGATGTGCTGGCCGACCATCGCCACCCGGGCAGACTCGGGCGTGCCGGCGCTGCCGTTGAGCAGCCGCCAGTAGGCGTCGGCCTTGTTGGCGAAGACCCGCGTGTTGGCGCCGTCCGCGCGCTCGGCCAGATCCGCCTGCAGCTTGAACTGCGCCTCGGGGTTGGGCCCGTACCGCTCGACCAGACCGATGTCGCGGGACAGCCCGCCGATGTGGCCGATCATCGCGTCGTACATGCTGCCCGTGCCGAAGCGCGACAGGTAGGCCAGGTATGCCTCGCCGTCCTTGAAGTGGATTTCGCGCGACTCGCTGCCCCGGTTAGCCCGTGCGCCGCTGCCCTTGAAAGCGCCCGGCGCCGACTTGTTCGCGCCGTCGCTGCTGATCGTCTCCCACGCGCCGCGCAGCACGTCCAGCACCTCGGCATCGTTCAGGCGCCGGCCGTCCTCGGTCACGTAGCGACTGCGGTCGACAATGGGCAGCACCTCGGCGGCCCAGGCATCCCGGCCGGCAGCCAACACCCGCAGGTTGTCGTGCGCTTGGGGCAGGTAGCCGTAGTCCAGCCGGCCCACATCACCGCCCGCGCCGTTGAATCGCTGCCGCATGGCCTCGGTCACTTCCAGCCACGCATCCGCGCCAGCCTTGGCCGCCGCGTTGCCGGTGCCGGCCTTGCCTTGAGCGAACACCTCCAGCGCCAGGTCGCGGGTCATCACCGGATTCTGCGCATCGAACAGCACCATCAGCGCCTGCCGCCCTGCGCTGGCGCCCTGCCGGCTGTCGGCCGCCTCGATCAGATCGAACAGCCCCCGCACGTTGTCGCGCTTCACGCCGTCGATGTAGGCGTTGGTGCGCTCGAAGTCGTGCACCAGCTGCCCCGTGCGGCCGGTCTTGCCAGACTGCTGCAGCCGCACCTCGGTCTCGGCCGTCTTCAGCGCCTGGCGCTGGGCGTTGGCCACCTTGCGCGCCGCCTCGCTGGCGATGTCGGCCGCGGCCTGCTGGGCGGCCAGCAGCATGCGCTGGTCGGGCGGCGTAGCAATCCACTGCTGCGGGTCTTGCCGGGCCAGCCGGCGCATGGTGGCCGACAACCTCCCCTCGATTGCCGATGCCTGGGCGTCGGTCAGCGCACTCCCACCGGCAGCGAGCCGGGCGGCGTTCAGTTGGGCGCGGCACTTGGGATGCATACTGGCCTCATGGCATGGTGGGAAAAGTGGCTCTTGGGAATCGGCACCATTGCGGCGATGGTGGCGATCATCCCTTTGATGGTGTGGGGCGGGTCAGGCTCGCTTGGGCGCGCGTGGGATGCGCTGCGCCAGTACCTGATCGGCATGGGCGTGTTTGTCGCCGTGGTCGGCGGGTTCGGTGTGGTCGTGGCCATCGCTGAACACGGGCTTGAGCCCATCCTGCAGCTCATCACTGGCCATTGACCAGCGCGCACTGCGCGGCCAGTTCCACCAGTGGCGCATCGGCCAGCATCTCGTCGGCCTCGGCCTTCACCGCGGCCAAGAACTCGGACAGCGGCATCGGCCGGTCCATGCCGTCGAGCATCACCTGCAAGTCGGGCCGCTCGGCCTGCAGCGCCTGCAGCCGGGCCAGCACCGCGGCGCCCTCTGCCTGATCGCCGGGGGTCAGCCTTGCGGCTTCCACCGGGGCGGCGGGTCGTCCGGGCTCGGCAGCACCGGCAGCGGCTGGCGCGTCTCCTGGCACTCGCGCTGGCGCTGCTGCTTCAGGGTTCGCGGCTTGGGGGGTGGTGGGCGCATTCAGTTCCTCAGACACAAGCCGGCGCATGACCGGCGACAGCGGCTGCAACTCGGCCTCGTACTGCGCCAGCGTGCGGTCGGTGTCGCGGATGTCTTGCGCCACCTGCCGGGCCTGGGCCCGCAGCGCGTCGAACTGCGGCGTGTCGGCGGCATCAGGCCGGGCCGCCAGCTCGTCCAGTGCGGCGCCCAGCAGCCGGTGCTGGTTGGCCTCGAGGTAAGCCTCCATCGCCTCGGGGTTGCCGCGCGCTGCCGCGGGGTCTTCGCCCAGCAGCTTGAGCTTGGTCTCCAGATCGGTCAGCCGAGCCTCGTTGGCGCGGGCCGACAGCTCACGCATGGCCGCCTCGTTCTGCTGCTCCAGGCTCAACACCCGCTCGCCGCGCAGCATGCCCTGCACCAGATCCACGAAGCCGCGCGTGTCGCCGGCCTGGTCGGGCAGCATGTAGCCGGCCTCGGCCGCCCGGCTGGCCAGTTCGTCGGACGGCAGGCCGCCGCGACGGAACACGCCGCCCGGGTTGGCGCGCACGTTGTTGGCCTCGCCGCTGATGTCCACCTTCTCGGCAATGTCGATGCCGCCCTGACTGCGCAGCCACGCCGCGAACCCATCGGGGCCGCTGTCGGCCTTCACCGGCTCGGCCGCCTTCCACTTGCCAGCCTCGATGAACTGGGCCAGCGTCTGCACCTGCCGCGTCTGCCCGGCCAGCACCTCCAGAGTGGCATCGCTGCGCTGACGCACGTCGGCCGCATGCGCCACCATCGCCGCGTCGACCACATCCCGCGGCATGGCCTCCCGCACCGCACCGGCCACCGCCGTGGGCTCACTCGGCACCGTCCCCGTGCGGAACGCCTCGGCCGCCGCGCGCCGGTTGGCCCGCAGACCATAGGCCGCGAACGGCGCCGGGATCATCGCAGCCACCGCCAGCCCTACCGGGTCGAACGGGTCGAACTGCTCGGCCTGCTTGTCGAAGCCACCGCGCTGCAGGATCTCGCGGGTCAGCGCCTGCTGGGCCACGTAGCCGCCCGGGCCGCCTGCAGCGTACAGCGCCAGCGTGCCGCGCAGCGTCTGTCCGGCTGCCGGGAGCGCGGCCAGCGCCAAGCCAGCGCCCTGCACTGCGCCGGCCATCGTCCGCGCGCCCAGGCCCACCCCCTCGCGCTTGAGGTCGTCGGCCGCGCTCATGCCTTCTTCGGCGCCGGCCACCAGCACGCCCGGCACGCCACCGACGACAGCGCCCGCGATGACCTTGGAGCCGCCGCGCGCGAACTGGTACATCACCTGCTCGGCGGCGTGCGCCGTGGTCGGGTCGGGCCGGTAGCCGCGGCCAGCCTCGCGGAACAGGTCGCCGGCCTCGCTACTCATGTCGACGCCATCGCCCAGCAGCTTGGCGCGCTGGGCGTCTGCCTGCTTGCGCTGCTCGCCCATGGGGATGACGCCCATCGCCTCGGGGTAGGCGCCCAGGACCTGGCCGAACCCGCCCAGCACATCGGCCGTGCTGCCCAGCAGCTGCGCGCCCAGGCCCTCGGTGATGCCACGCGGCACTGAGGTGATGGCCTTCCACGCGCTGAACTTGCGCTCGGGCGCCGGCTTGGGCGCATCGATGCGCTGCGGCAGCGCGCTGAGCGTCTCGTCGGTGTTGAGATCGAGCAGGCTCACGGCGCCACCTCGATGACGATGGGCCGGCGCTCGGCGTTGGTCACCAGCCCGCCGCCCGCCCGCACCGCGTAGCGCCCCATGCCCACCGGCTCCAGCTGCGCGCCAGGCAAAGCCGCCAGGAACTCAGGCACGCCCATGGGCCGGCCGCCGGAGGTGTAGACCGTGGCGTCGGTGGTCTGGGCCTCGATGGCGGTGCGTGGGTAGCGCTGCAGCCGCTCGGGCAGGTTCACACCAGCAGGAACAGGCAAGCGCTTGCCGGCATGCTCCACGATGTCGCCACCGATGGCCAGCCGCACCGCGCCGTCGAAACTGATGCCATCGCCCTCGGACTGCTTGGCCAAGTAGATGAAGCGGGACGCGGCCAGCACGTCATCGCGCGCGGCAGCCGGCAGCGCATCACCCACCACCTTGGCGAGTTGCGCCCGCAGGCCGAACTCGGCGCCCTGCTCCTCCTTGACTCCCTTGTCCTTCAGCGCCTGGGCGCCGCGCAGGATCAGCTCAGCCGTGGTGCGCCCCTGCGTGGTGCGCTGAGAACCCACAGCCAGCGCCAGCGCCAGCGGCTTGTCCTGCGCATCCATCTGCTTGGCCAGGGCCTGGGCCTGCCGCGGCGGCATGGTCTGCGACAGCAGGGCCACCGCGTTGCCCCGCTCTGCAGGCGCCAGCGTGCGCAGCATGCCGCCCAGTTGCTGCGCCTCCTCGGTCGTCACAGGCGAGACAGCCCGGCCGGCCCAGCGCTCCACCTGCTGCGCCTGCTGCACCCGGGCGGTCAGTTGCTGCGCCACGCCCTGCATGCCGCCAGTCATCTGCAGCGGCTGCAGTTCGGTGATGACGCCACGCTGCAGGCCGGCGCGCAGCGCGTCCTTGGTCAGGTCGGCCTCGCTACCCTGCAGCACCTTCTCGACCTGCTCGCGCCGCTTGTCCAGCTCGGGCGTGCGGCCCTGCTGGGCGATCAGCGCGTCGATCTGCGTCAGGGTGGCGCGCTGCGCCGGCACCGGCTGGGCAGCCAAGCCGCCGTTGTCCCGGGCCTGCTGCGCCATGGCTCGGATGCCGGCCTGGTAGGGGGTGCCGGCCGTGGCCTGCATCACCCGGTCGATGTACTCTGGCGCCAGCACCGTGCCCTTGTCGGCCATGGTCTGGAAGGTCTGGAACTCGGCCTGGGCCTTGCGCATGTTGGCCTCGGCCTGGCGGGCTGCGCGCTGCGCCGCCATCTCGGCCTGCTGGTCCAGGTGCATCCGGTAGCCGGCCGCCCGGTCCATCAACTGCGCCTTCTTCTGCGGGTCCAGTTCGGTCAGCTTGCCGATCATCCCCTCGGCATCGGCCAGCGCCTTGCGGTCGTTGCGCCCGCGGCTCACAGCCTCGAAGGCGGTCGTGTACTGCGCCTGCTCCTTCCAGCCCTGGCGGGCCTTGGCCACCTGATCGGAGGTCAGCGTCGAGAACGGGCCCAGCGTGTCGAGCAGCGCCATCGCCTCGGTCTCGGCGCGCTGCGGGTCGGTCTGGTAGTCCCGGCTCAGCCGCTCCAGCCGGGTGGTCATGTCGGCCGTCACATCCTGGCGGTCCTTCTTCTCCACCGTGCGGCGCAGCGTGTTGCCCAGCCGGTCGGCAGCGCCGGCCAGGCGGGGCTGCACCAGCTCGCGGGTGGTGTCGCGGAAGCCCGGCAGCGCGTCGGCCGTCACCTTCTGCGACCGCTCGCGCCACACCTTGTCGGCGTCGGCCTTGGGGATGGTGCCCTGAAGCACCCCTGCGCCGATCTCGTCGTGCAGGTCGGTCAGCCGGTCTTCGGTCTGTTGCAGTTGCAGCGCATCCTTGGCGCGGGCCGCAGCCTCGGCGGTGGCCTCCTGGCGGCGCAGTTCGTCCTGGGCCAGGCGCGTCTGGTCGGCGGCGAACTGCACGCCGGCCTGCACGCCAGCGGCGCCCAGCTGCTGAACAGCCCGGCCAGCCGCGGTGCCGGACTCTTGGATCTGGACGACGGGCGCACGGCCCGGGGTGGCCCGGCCTGCGTTGCCCAGCGGAATGGTGGCCATGTCCTACCTCACTACCGGCTTGGGGGTGCGCGTCTCGACTGGCGCAGGCGACTGCGTGCCCGACCACCCCGGGCCGGCGCTGCGGAACCCGGTGGCCCGCATGCCCTGCGCGCCAGCAGACAGCAGCGAGGTGCCGGCGTTGATGAGGCTCGAGCGCATCGCATCCCGCCCTGCCTTGCGCGTCTGCCGTGCGGTCTCCTGCATGGCGCTGGCGCGACGGCTGCCGGTCAGGATGGCCATGTACTCGTCGCTGGTGTAGTCGTCCACCACCTGGCGTTCAGCGTCCAGTGCGCTGCCCTGCCCCACCGTCACGCCCGCCCCGGCCAGCGCTGACAGCGTCTGCCCGCGCGCGGTGCCGCCCTCGCGGCGGATCTTCTCGGCCTCGGCCTCGGCGTTGTCGCGCTCGGTCGCCGCCTGCAGCTCGTACTGCGCAGCCTGAGCGTTTGCAGCCTTCCTGGCAGACATGCCCTGCGAGATCGAGCCCACGGCCTGCACCGCAGCAAAGGTCATCGTCACGGGGTCACACATGACCGCCTCCAGTCAAACATGAAGAACTCGGCGCCGGGGCCGCAGGGCTGCGGGTGGACGTTGAAGCCCAGCCAGCGCACGAAGCGCAGCGCCTGCGCGTTGCGGCGGTGCACCATGTTGGACAGCTCGGCGTGCGTGGCCTGCCAGCCGCTCACCACCTGATCGGACACCGCGGCCATGGCCCGGCGCGGCACGCCAGCCAGCGCCTGCGTGCACAGCATCCAGGGCACACCGGCACCAGGCTTGCCCGGGAAGGTTTGGCAGCCGAACAGCGCCACCAGTTGCCCATCGTGGCGCAGCGCCTGGCAGCGCACGCCGGCCAGCGCCTGCTGCACCGTCAGGCCGGCGGCGCGGAGCTCGGCGGCGTCGTCCTCGCGCAGTGCAGCGGCCAGGACCTGCGCGTCTTCGGGGGTGGCGTCGTCAATGGTCAGCATCAGTTGGTCGTGTGTGTGCGGGTGACGGACAGCAGGTGCATCGGCATCGGGTCTTCTTGAATCACGCTGATCTCGGACTCGCCACGCTCCCAGCCCAGCAGCGACACGCGCAGCAAGCCGGTGTACGGCTCGGGCGCACCGTCGAGGATGCCGGGTCCGAACGACCGGAACGGCACCTCCTGCACCCCGCCACCGGAGCGCACCACCTGTGCACCGATGGTGTCGAGGAAGCGCAGCACCATCTCACCCGTGCGGGCAGGTGCGCCCTGCTGGCTGCCAGTGGCGCCTGCAAACTCGGGCGTCAGCAGCATGACCTCAGACCGGAACGGCAGGCCGATCAGAACCCGCTTGGCAGTGCGCGGCAGCGTGATGACGCCCCCAGATGGCACGGTCTGGCGCGGCATCTTGGAGCCATCGGCCACGATGTCGACAACCTGCCCGACCAGGTGCGCGACGGTGAACGAGGACTGGCCGGCCGGGTTGTCGACCACGATGCCGCTGTCCACCGTGGCGCCGTAGATCGGGCCGTCCGTGGTCACGCTTGAGTGGATGGGCTCGAAGGTCTCGTCCAGCCGCTCGATGTAGCGCACCGTTGCGCCGTTGATGGTGCGGCGCACGATCAGCCACACCTCATCGCGGTTGTCGCGCGGGATGGCAGACGCACACTCAACCACGCCGCCCAGGTCATGCAGCGCCCATGCGATGACGGCCGGCTGCTGGTCTCGGTCGATGGTGCACGTCAGCAGGCGCCCGTCAGAGCGCACGGCCCACAGCAGCTGCTCGGGCTCCTGCTGGAACGACAGCCAGCGCAACCCAGGCTTGGGGATGTGGTCGGCCAGCGCCGAGATGTCGGGCGCCGCGAACCCGTCGAAGTCATAGCGGTAGCCCAAGCTGCGCAGCTTGATGGCGCCGCGCTGGGCAAACAGCGTCTCCCGCCCGACCAGCGCTGGCCGCACTGCAGCGCTGCCGTAGTTGCTCTCCTGCCGCACCCGCACATTGGTGGGCGTGACCGGCTTTTCGACCCCGCCGCGCATGCTGTACTCGCCCGACTCGGTGAGGACGATCAGGTCAGGCGTGCTTGTCACGTAGCTGATCGCGCTGGCCTCGTCGCTGTCGATCGTGAACGACCAGGCCAGGTCGTCATCGGTGCCCAGCTCGAAGTCCAGCGGCTCGCCGATGCGTGAGCCCCACACCGTGCGCGGGTAGCGCGTGGTCCCGGCGGCCACCAGCCTCTGTTGGCAAACGGTCCCCGTGCGCGGGTAGCCCAGCCCGGCAGACCATGCCGGCGGCTCCAGGCTCCACGACAGGGGCGGCGCGGCCACGGTGCCATCCAGTGGGCGCACGATGATGGCGCTGACGATCAGCGCCGAGGTGTAGTTGGTGATGCGACACAAGCCGCCGTTGATCCGCACCATGCTGCCGACATCGGCCGCGCGCCAGCCGTCGATGTCCAGTGTCAGCGTGATGTTGGCGCTGATGGGGTCCTTGGCGCTGGGCGTGCAGGTGGCTTGCGGGCTGCCGTCCAGCGTCCACTGCCCCGAGGCAAGGGTCGTGCTGGTGAATGCCCGGGTCACGTTCACATCCATCTGCGTGCTGCTGGTGTAGCTCGTCACCTGGGCCACGCCAGCGTCACAGGTCAGGACCCGCCCCTCATCTGCGGCCAGGAATGCCGCCGCGGCTGCGGTCACCGTGCGCGATCCCACCGCGGCGCTGTCCAGCGTGGCAGCGATGGCCGGCGTGTACCCGGTCTCGGCAAACGGCTGCGTCGTCAGCGGGGCCGGCGACAGGACCCACGTCGACGTGCCAAGCAGCTGCAGCCGGTGGATGGGCTGCGTCGGGCTGAACAGGTACATCGTTGAGTCGGACTGCGCCCAGTCGATCTGGCTCAGTTGCGCCGTCGCGTAGGGCGTTGTCAGGGTGACACCCGTTGGCGTGCCGTCAGCGTTCAGCACCCGCACCGACAGGTTGCTGAATTCGAGCTGCCAGGCCCTGTCCCGCCCCACCACGAAGGGCACCAGAATGCTCGCGTCTGAAGTGGCGACGATGGCCGGCAGCGTGTAGAGCGTGCCGGCGCGGCGCTTCACCCCGCCATGCAGCGTGGGGTGCGCATTGCGGCAGCGCTTCAGTCCTTGCTGGTAGCGGTCCAGATCGGTGCGGCCCTGCACGCGCGGCGACAACTCGCCCGCATTGAAGCTGCTCTGCGTGAGGGTGACGCGGGGCATCAGTAGCCCCGGCCCAGGAAGCGGGCGTCCGTCAGTGGGGAGTCGTCCAGCGCATCTGGCGCGTCTTCCAGCGAGTCGACAGCGCGGGCACGCTTCAGCACATCGCGCAGCGCGGCGTCAATCACCTGCTCCAGCGTTGTGGATGCGGTGATGCCGTAGGCAAAGATGCAGCGCATGGCCGTGGTCATCGCCCACACCAGCGAGCTGTCCCAGGTGGCCGGGTTGTCGTTGCGCCAGATGTAGCGCACCGGCAGGCTGGAGACATCGCACAGCACCTTGCCGGACTCGATCTTGTAGGGCATACGCCCGTCGATCAGCGCACCGGCCTGCAGCATGCGGAGGAAGTCGCCAGGCAGGGTGAACTGGTGCGACCAGTCGAAGGCAGGCGCCTCCTCGTCGGGGTTCAGCACCACGCGGCGCACCGCGCAGTTCCACGGATGCAGGCGCAACACGTAGTCCCGCGCGGTCGGCCACAAGTTGGAAGCCAGCCGCGCCCGGTCGCTGGTGTCGTCGAAGCTGCTGATGGGGTTGTCGCCCAGCATCAGCAGCGCGTTGGAGCAGATCGAGACAGGAGAGACGGCGGCCATGCGGTGCCTCAAGTGAAAGCGGGGGCGCAATGGCCCCCGCAGGTCAGACGCGGGGGCGCGTCATCAGTCGATGGTGACGACCGGCAGATACACCGAAATCTGCGCGTTGGCCGTGGTCGTCGCACCCGCGAAGGTGCCATAGACGATCATGTCCTCGGTGCAGACGTAGCCCACACCGGCCGTGAAAGCCGCGCCGCTGTTGATGAGCGTGCGGGCCGCCGTGGTGATGGCGGTGGCCGCCAGCAGTTGCGTGGCCGAGATCACCGTGCCGGCAGCCAGCGTGCGCAGGCCGATGGCCAGCGTCACGGATGCGGCGTTGGTCGCGTTCTCCAGCACGCCGAACGGCAGCACCAGCGTGCCGGCCGGGATGATGCCCATGTCCCACAGTTCATTGGCCGCCTGCGCAGCGTAGGTCGTGGGCGTGGTGAAGCGGAACAACTTGACGCTGTTGCCGCTGTCCACGGGGGACGGCTTGACGCGGGGGTTGGAGACGAGGCCCGCGTACTGGGTCGATTGGATGGCCATGGTTGGGCTCCTTGATGGTCAGGTTGCGGGTCAGACGTTGTTGGCGAAGTCGATCTGTACGACCTTCTTCTCGTCCTGGCGGACGGCGCCCAGCGAGAGCCAGCCGTACACCTCGTTCGGGTGGCCGCGCTTGCTCTTGTTCTCGCTCACGTCGGTCTTGGCGTCGATGCCGGTGCCGAGCTGGAGCGAGGACTTCGACCAGGCCACGGTGCGCGAGGTGTTGCCCGCGGGAACGTCCAGGGCGTTGTACGGCAGCCAGGTGAAGCCGCACCACTTCTGCGCCAAGCTGCCGGTCTGCAGCATCTGCACCGTCATGAAGTCGGCGCTGGTCAGGGTGGTGTCGCTCAGCAGCTGGCGCAGCATCACACCGTCGTAGGCCAGATACAGTTCCTCGCCGTTGAACTCGTCGGCCTCGTTGGTGCGGAACAGCGACTTGGCCTGCAGGATCTTGGCCTTGGTGAAGCCCGTGCCGCCCGCGGCGATCTGCTGACCGGCCGGGATGGTGGTGTTGGTCAGCGAGCCGCCCTCGGTCGTGCGGGTCGGCGCGGCATCGAGCAGTGCGCGGTAGACCGTCTTGTCCTTGCGGCGGTTGGCGGCGGCGACCAGAAGCTCGACGTACTTGTAGGTCGGGTCGGCCACCAGCTTGGGCAGATCGAAGCCGTCGATCACCAGCGGGCCGATGTCGAAGTCGGCCATGTAGGCGATGCGGGTGGAGTGCGCAACGTCTTGGGCCTGCTTGTCTTGGTAGCGGCCGGTGACTTCGCGGGCTTCGACCAGGCCGATGTTGTTGGTCGTGAAGCTGGAGCCCGAGATCATGCCGCGGTCGGTGATGGCCGACTGGAACCGGCTTTCCTTCTGCTGCAGGGCGTGGATGAACGAATCGTGGAACTGCTGCTTGAACGCAGTGGTGATGGTCGCGGAGGTGGACATGGTTGCCTCTGAGGGTTGCGATGTCGCCTGTTCGCGGGTGTCCCAATGCGGGGCCGCAGTCGCAGCAGATCAGCGCGGCGGGTGGCTGTCGGCTGGGCAATCACACCCGGTATCCGGCAGCCATGCCGGGCGGGACGCACGCACTGTCGCGCCCCTGCCCGGTCGGAATCCCGTCAGCCGTGCGCCTTCGCGTATAGCTGCCGCGTCTTGGCCACAACGATGGAATGCTCGGGGTGCTTCGAGTCGAAGTACGCCGGGTGCTTCATCAGGCTGTCGAGCGTGTCGCGCTCGTTGGAGTCGAAGCCGCCAGGCGGTCGGTCCTCCTTCAGCTCGGGCGCGATGCGCGCCATGAACTGCAGGAAGTCGGGGTCGCTGCCGAACTTGGCCTCGATCTTGGCCAGCTGCTCGTCGCCGCCAGCGTAGGCTTTCACCACGCGGTAGGCCCCAGCCAGGCCCGCCTTCATCTGCTCGTCGGTCGTCCACACCTTGCGCAGCTCGGCCTCGGCCACCTCGGGGCTGGCGCGCATCGACTCGCGCTGGGCGAACTCGGCCAGCACGTAGCCCACTTGAGCGTTGGTCATGCCCTTGGCGTGCGCCCCCCTCAGGAACCCCTGGTAGAGCGGGTCGGTCTTCAGCGTGTCCAGGCTGATGCCGTCGGGCACAGGCGGGGCGTAGTCGTCGGGGGTCTTGGGCGGCACATCGCCCGCGCCCAGCTTGGTGGCCAGCGCGTTGTACCCCTGCGCCTGCTTCAGCGCCGACGCTTCCCAGTCGGTCGTGCCGTCCTCGCGCTTGACGAGGTACTTGTCAGGGATGGCGGGGGCATCTGCTGCAGGTGCAGGTGCAGCGCCCTGTCCACCGTCGCCAGATCCTGCGCCCCGAGCCAGCAGGCTGCCAGCCGGCGCAGCTGCTCCACTTGGTGCACCGTCCGCAGGCGCGGGACTTGGCGCAGAAGCGCCTGGGTCAGCAGGGGCAGTCGGGGCCGCGGCAGGAGCGCCGCCAGCCAGCGCGCCATCGGGGCCCGCCTGATCCATGGGGGGGAAGCGTCGGACATGCATGAGTCAACCTCTCCGGCCTGGGTGGCAAGGGCACGCGCAGGGCCGGCGTCCAAGCGCGCCCGAGGATGTCAGCGGCCCGGCGGCTCGGCCTTGGCCAGTTGCGCGTGGATGTGTTCGATCACCGCCTTGGCGCCGCAGTTGTAGGCCGTCTGGTCGGGCTGGCCTGGCGCGAACGGCGCACCACCGAACAGGCGCGTCAGATCGTCAAGCACCGCTTGACCGTCTGATGTCAGCTCAAACGTGCCGAGGTACTGCTGCGGGGTTGTCATGTGCACCTATGGGGGCTGGGATCAGCGGCCCTGCGCGGTCAAGAACTGCGCAGCGATGGGAAGCGCCTCGACCGACTCACCGGGGTTGCGGGCGGTCCACGGGCCTTCTTCACCACCGTCAGCGACTTCCGCCCAGTTGAGCTGACGCGGCGCGCCAGGATCGGCACCGAGGGTGGGCCACCAGTTCGCCCGGATGCTTGCAGCGATGGCCGGCGATTCGGCCTCCACGAAGCGGGCCATGTACTCACGGCAGGCCAGCAGGCCAGCGCGGAACCACACGCGGTGCACCTCGTTCTGCAGCGATGCCTGTTCCTGGAACACGGCGCGGCCCATCCTGCCGCTGGCGATGAGGTCATCCACGGCGGCATCACGCAGGGCTTTGATCTTCTCGGCGCAGTCGGCCACCTCCTGGTCGGTAGGCTGCGCGGCTGCGGCGGCCAGCGCGGCCACAGAGCCGTCACCGCTGTAGCCGGCGGGGGGCGCCCAGTCGCTGGGCTCGCAGCGGCACTCGTTTTCGATGTCGTGGTTCATGGGTGTCACCTCTGGGGATGGGGTCAGCGGCCGACAGGCTTGGTGGCCTGCTTGACGCACTGGCCGGCGCTGCGCACCAGCCCCGCCACCCGCCCGAATGGGGCGCGGTCGTTGTAGGCGCTGGATGGCAGCGTCAGCACATCGGCCACGGCCGCCACGGGCGTGAGGGCCACCGCGACAGCGGCTCGGGTGAGGTTGGAGAGGATCGTCATGGCGTGCACCGGCAGGGGATGGGATCAAAAAAGAAACACAAGCTCACCCGACACGGTGACACCCAAGATGATCGGCTTTGCCGTGGTCGGCGCGGTTGTTGCTGGCGGCAAGATGATCGGCGGGTCAACGCTGCCGCCACCAGCATCGTCGGTGTCCACCGAAAACGTCGCGCCGTTGATGACGATGCTGTAGGCGCCCGCGCTTGGCACGGTGTAGTACGCGACCCACGGCGGGCCCACGCTGTCCACGCTGGTCAGCGTGACGCCGGACGGCGCGGTGATTGATGGGTAGATGTCGGGATACCCCGTGTACCCATCAGACACCGATGCCAGCGCGATGCTGTGCGACATCGTGGGCGCGGTGTACGCAATGCCGCTGACCGTGTAGGTCACTGTGCGCGGCAAGAACTCAACGACAACCGAGCCGCCGCTGCCGTCCGTGATGGTTGCCACGCCACCAGCGGCCTGCTGCAGGGTGACCGCCCCACCGGAGACAGTCATCACCGACGGGTCGCTGCTGGCCCAGACGGCGGGCGATGCCGATGACGTGAGGGTCAGGACGCGCGTGGCCGCATCCACCGGCGACGTGTTGCCGGTGATGGCCGACCCGGGCGGCACGCCGCCCTCGGTCGGCGCGTTGTCCACGTACACGTCGTCGTAGGTCGCGCTGCCCGTGATCTGATTGGCAAGCGCAGCGCCGAAGTAGTGCCCGAGGTAGGCATTCGTGATGCCGGACCCAAACGACACGGTGCTGTTGTCGATGCTGGCCGAGAACACCGACACGCCATCGACCAGCAGCGCCACCTGGCCAGCGCCTGCCGTGGAACTGCAGAAATACCACAGGTGGAACGTGTGGGCGCTGCCGTCGCGCAGCGTGTTCCCGATGCTGGTCTGCACCACCCCCGAGTTGGTGTTGTGGCGCAGGACGATGTTGCCGGTGCTGACGTCTGTGAAGACACCCGCCAGGAACACCGAGCCGGATGCCCCGCCGCGCAGGGTGATCAGCCCCATGCGCTCCGCGTGCGTGGTGCTGGTGCCAAAGCGGAACGTGCCGCCGATCGCCCGGCCGAGCCCGACGCCGGTCCCGACAAGCGTCGAGAAGTCCAGGTTCACATACGCGGTGGCGCCGATCGGGTTGTTGAACGAGATGCTCGACCGCCACGCCCCAGGCAACGAGCCCAGGGCACCGGCGACTCTCGCGGCTGTCGAACCGGCCCCGGAGGTCACATAGGTGACGCCAGTCTGTGACGCCGCCTCAAACGTGACCGTTGCCAGCTTCGTCATGGAGCGATCTCCAGCAACACGATGGATTGATTGGCCACCGAGCCCAGGCTGATCTGCCCGGCCGTCGTGCTGACAGCCGATGCGGACGACTCCTGCGCGCTGCCGGCCATGACCGAGTAGGTGCGTCTGGTGCCCGACTTCTCGACGGCGGCCCCACCCGTGCGGAACTCGATCACGTCACTGCGCGCACCTCCCGACCAGTTGACGTACACCACGCCGATGCTGCCGTTGGCGCGGATGAACGTCGTCAGGAACACGCCGGTGGCAGGGTCGAATGCGGTGTCTGCCGTGGTGCGGCTTGCCACGCACAGCGCTGTGCAGGGTGCCCGGCCTGCGGCCAGCAGGTAGGGCTTGAGCGCCCACCACATTGGGGTGTAGCTGTAGGTGCCGGCCCCGGTGTTGAGGTCGGCCAGCGGCTTGGCGGTGAAGCTCACGCCGTTGGGCGCGGCCACGTTCTTGGCGGTGATGTCGCGCAGCGGGGTGAACACGCCGACCACCGGGGCCTTGCCGTAGACGATGGAATCGTGCGGCAGGCGCGCGGTGATCTTGGCCGTGGTGGCGTCGGCCGTGGTGCCTGAGTTGTAGGCCCCGAACTCGCCCACGATGCACTTGCCCCAGGCGGCGGTGTTGGTGCTGATGCCCAGCAACTGCTGCGACTCGCTGTTGAGCCCGTCCTCGTAGATGTGCGCGTCGAAGTAGGTGCACTCGGCCAGCGCCGTGGCATCGGCGAACAGTGCCGCGCGGAAGTCGGCGCGCAGATGGCCCGACGACCCGCCGGTGTCGCCGGCCTGGAAGACGGTGGTGGGGAACAGCGTCTTCAGCCCGCCGCCGGTCAGGCCGGTGCCCAGCCACACCTTGTTGACGAAATCGACGTACTGCGTCGGGGTGTGGCGGGTGCTCCAGAAGTTGGGCACCGACCTGTTGCCCACCTCGTTGGGGTGGCTGATGATGCGCACGTCGCAGCCCGCTAGGCGCAGCTTCTTGATGCCGTCTTCGATGGCGTCTTTCGTCTGCTGCCAGGCCAGCGTGGTGCCAAGGTGGTCTTGGGTGCCATCGGCATAGGTCGGCGGCGCGTGCCGTGCAGTCGTCTGAATGCCGGCCGACATGGCGACGGCAGGAGCCGCGAAGGGCGACACGATCCACTTGAACGGGCCGGCGCGGCGGTTCAAATACGCGATGTCAGCGGATTGAGTGCGCGCCGGGTAGTTGTACGTGCCCGCCGGGTTGCTGGCGTAGTGTTCGCCGCCCAGGCAGTGAACCCGCATCCAGCCAAAGCGGGCCAAGCAGTCATCAATCAACGAGTCACGCGCAGTTGACCCGAGATTGGCGACAGTGTTGGTCAGCGGGTCGCCCTTTTCATACATGGGCGTGCTGGCCGCAAACCCCTGGAAGGGGAAGCTGGCGCCGTCGAGTGTGATGGGCAGCGTTGCCATGTCAGACCGCCGCGACCACGCGCCCTGCGTTGTTCACGGCAACGGTGCGCGATGCGCCCAGCGAGTTGGTGATGGTGATCGTGTTGGCGTCCGGGTAGGTGATGGTGTGCGCCACGCCATCAGACGTAAATCCAGACACCTTGCCGGCGCCGTTGTACGTGACCGAGGGAATCTCGTCCCCTGACACCAGGGCTGCAATTGCCGCCTGCTGCGCAGTCAGCGGAATGTCGACCGCCCACGGCGGCCCGGAAATGTTCATCGGCATGATTGCTCCTTACGCCGTCGCGGCGCGCTTGAATGCTGCGTCTGCGGCCATGCCCTGCATCTGCTGGGCCTGCTGGGCTTGCGCCGCCTGTTGCTCGGCCTGCGCCTTGGAGTCGCGGTACTGCTTCAACTCCTTCTCGCTGCGCAGCACCTTGGCTGGTGCGCCCAGGCCATCGGACGCGATGCGCAGCGACTGCTCGGCGTCGATCAGATCCAGCGCCTCGGGCTTGCCGGCCTGCGCCATCATTCCGGCCAAGCTCAGCAGGCGCTCGGTGGCGCTCACGTCTTCCAGCTTCTGCGCGCGGGCCAGCGGCGACTGGTAGCGCACGCGGAAGACCTCGCCGGCCAGGCTCTCTGGCGCATCGTCCAGAACCACCGGGCCAGGCGCCCCGCCCAGCTCGGGCCGGCCGCGGCGGTACATCAAGCCAAACACGCGCTCGATGGTGGGCGCCAGATCCTCAGACTGGAAGCGCCCGAACAGCGGCCCCAGCAGCTGGCGGATCAGCGCCACCCGCACATGCACCTCGGTGGCCGTCATCGCCGGGCCGTCCTGCGGCTGCAGCTGGTCGGCCATCAGCAGCTTGCGGATCTCGGCGCGCATGCTGTCGGCCTTGCTGAAGCTGACGTTGAAGTCAGCACCGCTCGGCAGCGGCTTGATGCTGTCCACGCTGTTGGCCACGATGACCGTGCCGCCGCGCACCTTCACCGTGCGGGGGTTCAGCACGCCGTCATCCTCGGCCACGTAGACGCCAGCCGCGGCGCGGGCCACGGCCACTGCCTCCAGGCGCAACAGTTCGTTCAGGCTGCGGATCGTCGGCAGTGCGTTGGCGACCGGGCCGATGGCATAGGCGCTGTTCGGCAGTTGCACCCAGCGCGGCACGATGACCGGGCTCTCGTGATAGCCCGACTCGCGCAACACCGCCCTGCTGCTGCACTCGATGTGCACCGATGCCACGGGCAGATTGCGGGCCATGCGCGAGCCCGGCGCAGCGCCTGACCGCGGATAGATGCAGTGCATGAACTCATGCTTAGCGTCGGGCTTCTGCGCGGCGTCGGTGCGGATGCGCTCGCTGAGCTTGTCCTCGCCGTACTCGCTCACCGCCTGCTCGGCGCTCAGCGTGAACTTGCGGAACACCGTGTCGACCCGGCCGCCCGGCTTGCTCGATGCGATGCGGCACTGGCTCAGCGGCCACTGCTGGAA
>JAULBV010182204.1:0-20957 GCA_032358295.1 Pterothamnion heteromorphum | reverse complement strand
TAATATTTTTGATTAAAACCTTGATACTTTCTCCCAAGCAACTGGTTTCATTTCTATTTATTAACTCCAAAACATGTTCAGTCCGTTTTATCAAATAACCACTTTGAAGATGCACCCTCGTTTGACCTTTAAAACTTGCATTGCCAAAATAAGATTCTTCTCCACTAAGCACCTTGACCAAGTAATCACATCGGTCTAGTAAATAATCATCCATGTTAATTGTTTTATTTTCAAATAAACTAAAATCTATATCAAACTCCCAAATATTATACGTTTCACGATTGTAAATTACTTGAACTTGTCCGTTAACTTGTGTTGGTATTAAAACATTGACATTCATTAATAATATTTTATTTCCATTATCAAGTATTGCAATATTTTCAATATGATAAACTCCGTAATCGGTTTCTAACCATGTACCAACTTCCTCATATTCTGGCAAATTTCCATTTAATGAGTATGTGTTTAAAATAGTAGTTGTGCCATAAGCATAAATATTTCCTGTGGTGTATAATATTGCTAATCTATCATTATAAGTGAAATAAATACAATCTCTTTTGTCTTCTAAACTTATATTGTTTACAATTTTAGTTGCTACTATTTCGGTTGTAGTATTATCATTTATAGTTTTTGCGTAAACTTCTAAATTATCATAAGATGTTAAAACTTGTGTTTTTCTGTTATCACAAGTTTGAGCTAATTGAATAAAAGTATTTGCTGGAGATGTTGTTTCTTCACAACTTAAAGTATTGAAAACATTTTTATAATTTCCACAATTTTGATTTTCTACTCGATCAACAAATCTTATTGAATTACTTTCTGATATGTATAAATATGGTTCGTAAGTATTTCCATTTGTTGTTCCTGTATTGGTTGCTTCAAATGTTTTTTTACAACCAAGTGAATCTAAAATAGTTATTTGAATTACTCCAAATGGAACATCCTCAAATATATTTGATGATTGAAAATTAACTCCATCTATTGAAAAAGAATATCTGAATAAATTCAAACCTAATATTCCTGTAATTATTATACTTAATTGATTGTTATTTATCGATATTACTAAGTTACTTTCTTCAATAGAAGAATAAGCTCCTAATTGATACAAAAATTCTGATGTTGCAAACGTTTTAAGAAAATAAACTACTCCTCTATTAAGATAATCGAATCTAAATCCTTTAGGAATTGATGGGTATAGCTCCGTTCCTAAATTTAAGTTTTGTAATCTATATAATCCTGTTGGTAAACTATTTATATTTATTGCACCAGGTTCATTTATATTATTTAAAAAATAAGTTGTACATGGAGTTTCTGTATAAGTTGCTATTTTATTTGATGAAATAGTCATTGCCCAATATCCAAAAGCGTTTGATGGTGCAATTGATGTCATTGATAATTCAACCATACCATTTACTTCAATATAAGATATTGAAACCAAGTATGCACCAGTATTATAATTTACTACACTAAAAAAAAGTTGTAAAACATCTAGTAAATTGCTAGTTGTTTCTGCAATGTCCGAACCTATTAAAACATGATGATATTCAGTAGCTACTGTTTTAAATACAAATTCTATTGTTGGTGTTCTTATTGGAAGTATAATTTTATGCTCGTTTAAATATAAATCAACGCTAAATGATTCATTATTTAAATCGTTGCTTTTTAAATCTATATATATTTTTTTTGTTGCCATGATTAAATGTTAGCTTTTATTAATGAAAATTTAGTTTCTTTATCTTTAATGATTGAAGGCATTATAAATCCGTAATCGTAATCTCCAAACTCATTTACAAACTTAATTAATTTATAAGGATTTTGAGATATTATTTTAAATTGCATTTCTGTAATTTGTTTTGAAAATTTAATTATCTCTGGTAAATAATACGGTTGTGGTAAATCTTTATTTTCAATGCTTATTCTTTCTGGATAAGTTGTTACCAATAATGAATTACCCGTTGTTGTTGCATATTCAAGTTTTTCATTTGGATATTTTAAAAGTCCTGTTGATATTGATTTTGCTTTTCTAAATAATGAATTAACTGGAGATAATCTTAAATTAAATGCCGTTTGAGGCGAAAACACACCTGTTGGCCCTATTAAAAAATCATCTTGCCAATGTCTTACTCTATAAATTCCATTTTCTAAAATACAATCAATAGCAAAATTATACTTATCATATTTTGTATCTAATTTTGGGAAGTTTTGGATTAACTTATTTTGAAGTAAAGATATTGCATAACTATCAAATCTTACTTTTGATATTTCTGAAAATTTGCTTTCTATAACATCAATACAAGTAGTGTATTTTGTTTTAATATTATATTCTTCAAGTCCTGAAACTTCTTCATAAATTCCATCAAAATCTGCTCCTATTTCAATTGATGAAAAGTGTTTTTTATCGTCAATTTCTCTTTCAATATTGTTAACATTACCTAAATCTATTGATATTTCATTTTGATAAGCTCTACTTTTTTTCTCTAAAATAAAATTATTATTTTCTATAAATATAGCAACATCATCAATTGCACTAATAGAATCGTAAAGTTCTTGCAATGATGTTGTTATATTTTTTTCCGTGTTTTGTCTTATTTTATGTCCGTTTGTAAATATTAAATCTTTCCACTCATTAGATAATAATTCTGATTTAAAACATTGTTTACCAGTTATTATATTTAAAACTCTATCAAACGCTTGATAATAAGTTAATCCATTACATTTTGTTATTACTGATTGTTGAGTTTCTTCTAATGATACTTCTAAATTTGTATATTCAAAATAAATAGGCATAATAGCTCCAGACATAGTTAGCCATAAAACAAAACTTTCTCCAATTCTTTTATTAAAAGTTAAATCTATATCTATTTCATAATCTACTCCGTTTAATGAGTTTGAACTATTTAAAAATAGATATGGACCATTAGTTATAATTCCATCGCTAAAAACTCCTGTGCCTTCATTGTAAATGTATCTTCCAAGTTGATACCAAATTCGATGTGGACCAGAAGTTGCAGAAGATATTATTTTAATAATTCCATTTATTTTTAAATTAACTTCATTTGTATTATCTGCTGTTGCATAAAAACAATGTCCTATTGATGAACCACCAGGACTATTTGTAGAAGTTGAATTTGTTATTTGTCCTGTTGTTTCATCAACATTTACAGATGGTTGAAATACATTCTCATCACTTTTATATATTAATTTTAAAGGTAACGCAAATGATTCCGCTACATAATCTGAATCCGATTGTTGTAACCAATATTTTTTATCATTGTTGAAATATGATTTTATAAAAATATCTCTTGATTGTATGTCAATTTCTTTATATGGTAATGGAGTTAAAACTCCTTTTTTTAAATCCGTTAAACGTTCTAATTCAAATTCATCTTTAAACCTACTTTCTATATTTTTAAAGAAATTATTTTCATTTATTTTTATTGAAACATAATTCTTATTTTGTTTGTAAGTTGAAAAATCTAAATAACCCGTATATATGTTTTCCCATTGATCAGTATTACTATTACGTTCTTCTTTTTCAATTCTTACTTCAGCTTTTATTCCGTTTATATCATATTCTGATTTTAAGAAATAAAATGCTGCTGCATAAAATTGTAAATCTAAATTGTTTAAATTAGCCATAATGCCATCATATTTATTTGATCGCAAAAGCTCTTTTTTATCATCATTCCATCCTTTTGGATGAAAATTTGTTAAAGTTCCTGTATTTCCATATAAAAAATAGCGTACTCTATTAAATCTTGCTAATTTATTGATCATAATTTTTAATTAAAAAAGTTACTTGGTTTACGCCCTATGTAAACGTTGTTAACGTTGTTATTGTTTATTTTAGCTTTCTTAAATCCTTTTTCAATTCCTTTTTCAATTTTGTCTGAAAGCCCATTTAGTTCTTTTCCTAAATAATAATCAAACGCTTTTAATTGATTTGATTGATTTACAAATGAAGCCATTATTGATGCGCTTTCTAAATTCAATTTATTTTTATTGAACTCATCTAACGAACTATGTACTTTTGCTCCTTTTGGTAAATCTAAAATAGTTGGTTTATTTGGTGTTAAAAATAAACTTCCATCAGGATTTTCAACAACTTCACTAACGTAACCATCTCCTAATACTGCTTTGCCACCTTTGTGAAAATCTGTACCATCTTTATATTGTGGTAGTGGTGTTGCTAATACAGTTCCTACCTGAATAGCAGATGTGGCTATTGCTAGTGGAATTTGTGAATATGTTAATGGAATTAAAGCTGCTAATAATGGATTAATTGCTGACATTGCTGTAAGTATTTGCGCTGTCATATTTATTTTTGCTATTGTTTTTGCTAATTCAATTCCAATTTCAGCAATTGCAATCATCTTATTAAAAACGGCTTGTTTTCTTTGCGATTCTATTTTTTTTCTTTGTATTTCATCCTCTGCTCTTTGTTTTTCTTCTTGAATTAATTTTTCTTGCTCGCTGCCTTTTTCTGCATTTTCCAATAATGAATCATAATGTTCGTTAGATTTTTCAATTTCTCTATCATACCTTTCAATTTCATTTGAAAATAATTGATTTGCTAATTCAGATATTGAACTGGCAAGTTCTACTTTCATTTGAAATAATTGCTCATTTAATTCTCTTTCTTTTTGTAATACTAATAACTTATTTTCAATTTGTTTTTTAGTTTCTTCATTGTCAGTTTCAGTAACTTTTTTCTTTGATTCAATTATTTGTTTGTCTAAATCTAAAAGAGCTTGATTGCTATTAATTTGATTTGCTATTTCAAAGTCAGATAAATTATTTAATTTTCCATTTAAAATTATTTCTTCTTCAAGTCTTTTTTTATTATTTTCTGTTCTTTGAAGTTCTAAACTTGCTTCTCTTTTTGCAATATCAATTGAGTAATCATTAGCAATATTATTAACTTCATTTAATTTGCCTTGAATTTCTTCAATTGACATATCACTTCCTATTGAACCTAAAATCTCTTTTAGTTTTTCAACTCCTTTTAAATCAACTTGTGCAATTTCAACTTCTGCTTTTTTAAAGTTTATTGTATCGTAAAGCTCAATCATTTTACCTATCATTTCTTTTTGAATGTTTAGGTATGATTGAGCGTAATTTTCACTTATCATTAACGATTCATTTTCGTAATTTTTTTGAATGCCGTTTTTATCGTAATAATAATTATCGTCAATATCTTTTAATTTTACATAGTAATCATTTTGACTAATTTGTTGGTTTTTTAATTGAGCGTTTAATTGTGCTATTTCGTTTTGTCTTTCGGTATCTAAAGTATCATTTCTTTGGTCTAAAGTATATTTTAATACTCGTTGTTGCTCTTGTGCTTCTCTTTGTGCAAGTTCAATCATTCCATTATGGTACTGCTCCGATGCTAATAAACGTAAATCATAACTACTCGCTTCATCTTCCATAATCTCTTTATTGAGATTTGTATCGTTTGTTTTTCTCAACTTCCATAACTCATATTCAGACGCTAAATAATCTTCTCTGGCTTTGTTGTTTAATTTTATAGCTTTAGTGTTTTTGTCTTTTTTTTCAGTATCTTCATTTACAACTCCTAAAAATTGAGCGTATTTATTTAAAATAGTTTCAAGTATTTTTTCTTCTTCTTTCAATGGAATTAATGAATTTGTTCTAATATTATCATTACTTAATGTTTGAACTTTATAAGCCTTGCCATATCTTGTAACTGTTTCAATAGATTGCTCTTGTTTTTTCTTAAGATTTTCTAAACTTTCAGCTTCTTCATCTGTTTGCAATCTGTATTGAATTTTATCTTTTGTATTTTTTTCTTGTTGCAAATTATATAAACCTTGCTCCTCATTTGTTTTTGATAAAACTCTTGAATAATCTAATTCCGCTTTGATTTGTTTTTTTAAATTTTCAGTCAATAAATCTTGTGATGCCATTGCAATAGCTCTGAATCTTAAAGCATTAATTAACTTTAATTCTGAATCTTTAATATTGCCTGTTAAAATATCTTCTTGTCTTAAATTACCTAAATAACTCGGATATCTTCTTTGTAATTCATCAACCGCTTTTAATCTTTCTTTGTCAGTTGCTCTTTTGTTTTGAGCAGTAAATAATAATTTTTTAGCATTTGAAATTTCAGCCGCTGCCATTTCTGCTGATTTTTCATTAAATTTTTCAATTGATTTTAAATGTTCTTCTAAAGCTATTTTATTAGTATCGATTGATTTTTTCATTCCAAATAATGAAGATGCTGCATCACTTATTTCTTTTCCAAATAAAGCCAAAGCTAATAAAGCAACACTCATAATTGTATTGAAACTAAAAATAGCTCCTACAACTTGTTTCCAAACTGATGTAGTTGGTTTCCCTTGTGCAATTAATTCTTTATTTGCTTCTGTTGCTTCTTTTATCGCATCTACTGCAATAGGTACGTTGTTTGAAATACCTAATGCAAAAGTTTGAAATCCAAATGTCGCACTCGGTAATTCTCTTGCAATTTGTGCAATTGAATTATTTAAACCTCTATTTGCTCTTTCATATTGCCCTATGTATTCGTGTGCTTTTCCTGTTGAAGCATTAGCTGCTTTAATTGCATTATCGTATTTTTTATGCGCTTCAACTGACTGGTAAAGTTCAAATTGTTCATCATTTGAAAGTTTTACACCCATTGCCATCTTAGCATTGTATGTTTCAATTGTTTGCGCATATTGACCTCTAACCGCTATTAATTTTTGTAAATAAGTAGTTAATCCACTTAATACTCTTGCTTCATTGTCTTGTATTTTGGTTATTTCTCTTGCATCAATAACATATTGTCTATCTCTTTCGGATAATTTTTTCTTTTCGGTGTTGTTTCTTTCAGTTGCTTTAGTATAAGCATCAACTTTTTTTGTCAACTTATCAATTGCATCTTGACTATTTTTATAGTCTTTTTGAAGTTGTTTTATAATAGTTTGTGATTCTAAAAGTTTTTTATTTAATTCAGAATTGTTTCCCGATGGCATACTAAAACTTTTTGAAGTTTCTCTTGCAGTTTTTGAAGTCTTTAAAAATTGTTCATCTAACATCTCAAGATAAACAATCATATCTTCAACTTGCTTATAAGCTACTTGCTCAATTACTTTGTTTATTGAATTTGACATAATTACTCTGATTTATTAGTTTGACGATTTTTAATAATCTCTTTGACTTGTTTTTCCATTGCTACAAATCGCACCAATGATGTTTTTTTAGGGTTTATTTTATCAATTTTCAATATTCTTTGATAAATCAACAACATACTTTCAAAAGATAACATTTGATTTGATGCGTTTTCTTCGGTTTCCGCTTCGTTTTCTCTTGTTGGATATATTTCTTCTGTTAAAGCTTCAATTGTTGTTTGATAAGCTTCTATTTCGCTTTTTACTGAAAGTAAAGCATCAATTAAAGGGATTTCTTTATTTACTTCAAATCCCCAATTTTCCAACTCACTTATTAAACCCTCAAAAACTCCAATAGCAACTACATTTAAAGCTATTCGAGTTTGAATCCTATCAATTAAAGCAATTCCAAACTTACATTTTAATTCTAATTCCTCTCTATAAGAAATTAAATCAAATTTGTTTACCATATTTTGCTCTCCTCTTAAATCGGCAAACTCCTTATTAATTTCTTCTAATTTAGAAACTAAAACTTCATTACTCGGCTTTTTTCCAGACTTAACCAAATAACTATAATCATTTGAATTTATCATTTGTAAGTATTGCCAAAGCATTACTTCACTACAATCTTTTCGTAAAATTGTTTTTTTTCTTCTCAAATTTAACTTTGCAATAGTTCCCATATTTCTGGTATAATTCGTTCGTTGTTAATGTATAATTGGTTAGTCGGGTTTAATCCTAGTAAATCTTTGTATTTTCCTTTTAAATCTTCTCCAAAACCGATTCTACTATTTATATCTAAAATAATATTTCCGTTTTCTTTTGCAATGATTATATTTCTATGAATATAACCATTTATGTATAAATTTGGTGCATTCGGGTTTCTTCTTGGATTAGGTGTTATTTGTTGCTTCCATTTTATGTAACCTCTTGCTTGCCCCTCTGTTTTGAAATAACTATCTTCTGTGTAAAGAGGTCTTAAATCTTCGCCTTTGTTATTTTGTCCGTCATAAATTTGGTTACGTTGTAATTTTATAATTTCTTTTTCATTCTTATAAATGGCGTTTTCAATAGTTTCTGGTAGTTCATCCAAAACTTTATTAAAACTTTTTAGTAAATCTTCTATTCTTACTTCTGCCATTTTTCAAACTGTTTTATAAAACAAAAAAGAGTGAAGCCACCGACCTCACTCCCTTTCTCATTAACTAACCAATAAACCCAAATTATGCTAATGTTACAACTAAATCGGTATTTGATTTGTACAATCTACCGCCTTTTTTCATGACTCCCGTTGTAAAAGTTGAATCATTCAATCTCAATGTTACTTCGTCATCTTCTGCTAAAGCTCCTGTAAAAGTAGCTGTATAGATTTTAGTCGATGTATTTTGAGTAATTCCTGAAATAGTTTTCAAAACTCCATTAACTTTTACTTCAATATTAGCTGGTAAAATTCCGCCCATATCTACATCTTTTCTATCTGCTTTAGTTTTTACACTAAATAGTAAAGTTGTAGCTCCTGCAACTGGAATAGTTGTAATATCTACAGTTGCATCATTAATTCCGTCTAAACTTGCTAAACGAATATCATGTTGCGCTTGAACTGTCCAACTTCCATCTTGATCTCTTTCACTTCTGTAAAGTTCTTGAAGTTTCAATTTAGACATTGAAGTATCTGCTCCGTTTCCATCTTTAATTGGTGCAACCGCAATCATACCAACGGTAAAACCTTTAACATACGTTTCAGTTGATGTGTATAAAATAGATAATTTTTCATCTAAATAAATAACATCGTAAGTTCCAAAACCTTCTAAAGTTCTAATTGCTTGGTCAAAGTAGTTACCGTTTTTAAAAGTAAAAGCTCTTGTATATGGACTTTTTCCTGCTGTTGTGATAATGTTAGAACCTGTATCGGTTACTTCGTTATCGTCTGCTGTTAAATCTTCTACTGCTGTAACTTTTGCTAAAACAACGGCTTTACCTTGTTGTTGCAATGTTTGTAAATAAGCTACTGAAAACGCTTCTTCATATTCAAAACCTTGAGGCGTGAATACTAAAATAGAAGTTCTTTGAAAATTGAAACTACAATTGTAAGTTCCAGTTCCTTTTACTCCTGCTGCTGCGCAATCAACTCTGTTTATTTGTGCTAATAACCCTGCTGAAATACTCATAATTTTTTAATTATTAATCGATTAATCTTTTGGCTCTTAAAAACTCTCTTCCTTTTTCGGATTTGACTTCAATGGTATCGCCTTTTTGGTACTCTTTTTCTCCTATATTACAAGGGTTTTTCAATGTGAAAACATTTTCGTTTTTTTTGTTTTCTTTTTCTTTTAAATCTGCCATTTTTATTATTTTTTAAAGGTTAACAACAACACGTATCATCTAATTTGTAACGAACTCCTAAATTGAATTTAAAAACGTAATAGGGTTGCATATCGTTTTCTTGATCGTATGAAATTCCAATTAAAGATTTATCATAACCGCTTTCTAAACTTTGAATCCAAACGTTATCAAATTGAGTTACTATCATTTCTACATCGTTTTGAGCTTCAAAATCTGCTCGGTGTTCAATATCTGGATAAATGCTTTTTAAATCTAAAATAAAAATCAAATCTATTTCAGATTTGTAATAAAGCATATCCTCTTTAACTGCTTTTGCCTTGTGTAAAAAAAAGAACTTGTTTTTTTCTGCTACCGAAATAGTTTCATATTCATTTTTCTTTACAAATCTTTGAACGTGTTTTTTGCCGTTCTCATCTTGAATTATATAAACTCTTTCAAATGCTTCTAAATCTGTACTCCAAAGAGTATTTAACTCTGTATAAAGTCGGTTTTGAATATTTGAAATTAAAGCATCTAAACCTATTGGATTTGTCTTTGCGTAAATCATAGTGAACTCATTTCAATTTCAAAATCTGAATCATCCACTAATTGAGTATCAAATGTTCTATCCATTATTCTCAATGCTTTTCTTTTTTCTTCTCGGAATCTATTTGCAACGGTATTCATATCAAAAGAAGTTGTTTCTGCTATTAACATATCTTTATCTAATTGAATTGTTTTATTTCTGTTTGAGCGATTATTTGAATTGTGAAGAAACATTTTTAAAGTTTCAAGTTCAAATGTGGCTTTTACAAAATTCGCTAATTCATTAAGATTATTTTGAATGTAAACAGTAGAATCTAAAAAAACCGATATGTTAAAACCGATTCCATTAGAAGTATTTCCGTAGCTATAATTTGCGGTTTCTGGTGCATCTCCAATTCCAGAAGCCGTATAACAAACAAATCCGTTAAATTTTAACGAATCAATATAAGCGTTTGTTCCGATAACTTCAGTTGAATCAATTGCAAAAATCCATTTTCCTTTACCTGTAAAAGTATAATTCAAGTCTTTAAAATCTACTATTCCGTTACTTGGTGTAATTTCTAAAGTATCGATTAAAACACCTTGATTAATTACATATAAATTTACTGGTTTTGTACCTGTTTTTTGAAAACTGATTTGATTAATTCTGAAAGTTACATAGTCGCTTCCTTTTGGCTCAAAAACCCACGCACTATAATCATTTGGTAATTGAACTTCATTTGTTCCAACGTTGTAAATAAATTGATTATTGATTAGTCTTTTAGTCAAGTTCAATTCACTATAAACTTTGTCTTTTATTTTGTCAATATGGTTTTTTATTTTCAAACTCTCTAAATTTGTTTCTAACCAAAAATCCGAATTAGTATCTGGTTCTTTGTTTAAATTATCAATTTTAAGAGATTGATAAATTTTACCTTTATAACTTACAATGTCAGTTCTTTTTTTACTTATTGAGTAATTAGTGTATGGTGTTGCATCATCCCAATTTGAAAATGTAGGCTCAAAAAACGATAGGAATTCCAAAAGATTGTCAATAGTTATACTTGGATGCGTTCCACTATTAAGACAAAGTCCGCTTTGTGGTAATGAAGTTAATTCTGCATCTAAATTTACGCTTGTTGTAAAATCCTCTGAAATTCCTAATATCATTTTTTCTAAACTTTAAATGTTAAAATTAAGGTGCTGTAAATGTAATTGCTCCAGCAGCAGTTCCAACTCCATTAACATAGAAGTTAGTTCCATCACTTGTAATTTCTACATAGTCGCCTAATGTTTCAGCACTTGCAACGAATGAAATTGTATTTTCATTTGCTGCTGGTACAAATGTACTATTTACATCTGCTCCACCTTGAATAACGTTTGTTGCAGCTACAACTGTGAAGTTAGTAGTAGCAAATGCTAATCCTACAACAAATTTAGCTTTAAAACCTGCTATTGGAGTTGGTAAAGTTACCGCTACTCCTGCTGCTGCTTTTAAAATAAATACTTTTCCACTATCTGCTTTTGTCAAAGTTCTTGCAGTATCTACAATTACAACGTTATCTGCATTTGATAAATCCGTTACGTTTCCGTTAGCATCTGCTTTGAATGCACTTGTTTTCATTTTTTTAAATTTTTTAAGTTAAACAATTACGCTTTAGTACCAACGATTTTAACGATGTCATTTGCTTTTCCTGCTAGGTTGCTGTTGTAACGGTAAACAATGTAAAATCTTAACCAAATTCCCATTTCTTCAAAATGTGTCATTGTTAAGTTAGTATCATTTCCAGAAGTAATAAGTGCGCTTCCATTTACAGCTTCTTTATTTGTGTAAATGTTTCCTCTCATTCTGCAATATGGTAATTCCATATCTGAAATACTCCATTTCATACCACCAATCTCAGTTCCGTTAACGAAATCATAAGGAAAGTTTTCAACCAAACCAATTGCACCATCACGAACTACAAATCCTGTAAATACGTCATTATTACCAACTGTTAAGTTTCCACTTTCATACATATTTGACAATGGGAACATTCCAAGAGCTGCAAGATTTTTATCATTTGCAACTGAATATTTTAATTGTTCAGCTTTTTGAACTGCTAAACCTGCTCTTTGAGTAACTATTCTGTATTGTCCTGGCATTTCATTAGCTTCCATTAAAGAAGTTAAATTGAAAAACATTGTTTCTTTTTGAGCTGCTTTACTTACTGATAAAGTATTTGTAACAGTTGAAAAATTAAAAGTTCCATCACCTTGAGAAACTTCCGTTAAACCATAAGGTAAAACTTGTGTTTTTCTTGCTTCCATAATTGTAGAAATTTTACTCTCTACAATTTTACCCATTTCATAGCAAATCTTATTTAATTTAATCATTGCCGCTTGTTTTCCTCCAACCATGTTATTAGCATAAGCTGCTGGATAATGTCTGAATCCTGAAAATATATCTACCGCAGAAAATCCATATTTATCACTTTCCTCTTGATTTGACGGAATGTAATTAAATCCTGGAGTTTCAACTACAGTTACTTCCATATCTTTAATGATTGGAAACTTTTGATCTCGTAACGATGATAATGTATTCATCGCTTGAATTTGTTCAGGTAAAATATAATCTACAAATGGTGTTGAATCTGCTGCTAAATCAACATATCCAAGTTGAGAGAATCTCATTTCACTTGTTAAATTAGTTCCCTGTAACTCATTCAATAAAGTTGAATTAATAAAACTCATTTTTTTAATTTTTTTGTGTTAATACTTTTTTAATACTTCTTTTTGCGGTCTTTCGCTATTTCTTCAATTGCTCATCAATTTTAGTTAACATTTCTTTGAATTTTAGAGTTCTTTCTCTACTTAATTTTTCAATTCCTTGTTTGTCTAAATAATCATTAATAGCTTTTGATTTATCTTCACTTGTTGGATTTTCTGGTAATGAAATATCTAAATCTCCAACTTTATGCCCTGTTTTTCCGCCTGTTCCTGCTTGTTGTCTTCCTGTTAATAATGTTTTCAAATCTTCATCTGAACTAATTAACTCTTTCAACTCTTTTTTCAAATGTGGATTATCTTTTGCAATTGCAATTGATTTTCCGTTTTCATCAAATGACTTTTCCCATTTTTCATTGAAACTATTTACAAACTTATTCCATTTTGCTTCTGCTTCGTATGGATTAACCGTATCTGGAAAATTTGGCTTTTCATTTTGAAAGAAAACTTTATCTTTTAGGTTTTTGTATTCATTTTCTAATGGTTCGTATTTATCGGCTTTGGCTTTTAAATCGTCATAATCCGCTAACTTAATCAAAGCATCATCTAAATCTTTTTTGGCTTTTTCAAGTTCTGATTTTGTAGCATCTCCGCCATTGAAATCTTTTAATTTTTGTGCATATTCCGTTTTTAACGTTTCAATTTCTGTTTTTTGATTAGTTAAAAACTCATTTCCTGCTCTAACATAGAAATCTGCTAATTTTTCGCCTTGATTTCTTTTAATTGAAGTTACTTCTTCAATCTTTGCTGCTGCTCCTGATAAGATACCCTCTGCATCTGTATTAGCTTTTGTATCCCACGCTTTTTTTTGTTCTGCTAAATAGCTTTCGTGAACTGGTTTTAAACCTGCGATTTGTTCATCGCTTAAATTCAATGTTGTTTTAATTTCTTCTGTGATGAAATCCATAATCTTTTATGTTTTTTTGGTTAATTAATTGAAACAAAAAAAGACCTCATTTCGACTAAACGAAATAAAGGTCTTTCTTTATTTTGGTGTTTACGTTCATTTTGTTTTTCAATGCATCTTCACATTGATTGGTACAAATGTAATAAAAAAAATTACTTTTTGAATTTTATTTTAATTCCAATTGTTTTTTTGATGCTTTCTCTTTCAATTCAATAGCTTCTGCAAGTTGTTTTTCTACTTGCTTATCTCGAACCGCTTCAAATTTTTCTCCATTTGTCAAAGTAATGAAAATCATATTGTTTTGACTAATTGTAAACCAATCAACATCAAATCTATTGAAATGTCTTGGTTGTTCTTTAAGTTCTTTTTCTGGAACTTCAACATCTAATATCTCAACTCTTTGACTTTTTGGCTTTTGATTTTCTGCTACTCTTTCAGATTGTCTTTTTTGATTTTCTGCTTTAGCTTCTTCAATCTCTTTGCCGTTCCATAGAACTTTAATTTTTACTTCCATAATCTTTTATGAATTTTATTTAGGGTTAATTATTACGCTTCTAATTGTGTTTTAATCCAAGCGATGTTGTTTTTGTACACGTTTGAAACTTCTTTATTGAATTTAGTAAAATATTGTTTTCTCAAATCTACTAAAATTTCATTAGTCGTAGTTCCTGGAATTGGAAAAGGAAATAATTCTTTTTTCAAATCTTCAATTGTGATTTCGTAAACTCTTTCAACTGAATAAGATTTATCTTCTTTAGTGAAATTATCTTCAACTCTTTCAAATCCATTTGCAACTAACAAATCAATTTTAGTTTTAAATTCCGCTTCTTTATCTCCAACTAAAACTGGTTTATTAACTTCGACTCCGTTTGCGTTTCCACTCATAAAAGCTTCTAATTTAGCTTGTAAACTTGCATTGTTTTCTTGAAGTTCTCTAATTGCTTTTTGCTCTGGTGTTAAAGTTTCAACTGCTGGTTTTAAAATTGCTTCAACTTCTTTTTTAATTGCATCTGAAATTTCAACTTCTTTTTCATCAACATAAACTTTTTCAACTTCAATTTTACAAATTCCCATTTTACCTAAATTTGAAAGGTGTTTTTTCCATTGCAAATCATTGTAAGTTAAAGTAATCAATTCGTTTTCGTTTGCTGGAGTTTTTGCATCTACTTTTAAAAGTACTTCTTTACCTTTATAAACTCTTAATTTTACTACTGTTTTTGACATAATTTTTAAATATTTATTGTTAATTTATTTTTGTGGCGGTATTGCCGTTATATCTGGTATTAATTCATCTAGCATAATGTTAATCAATATTAACTTTTCTGATTTTGAATCGGTTGCTAAATTATTATAAAAAATTAATATATCTCCATATTTTGCCTCAAATAGTGTAATCCAATACATAAATCGTAATTGAAGTAATTTTGTTTTTGAATCAACTAAATTTTGATTTACAGCCTTATCAAAATCTTTATCACTTGCAAAAGGCATTAATGAATAAAGTAATGCTTCTTTTTCTGCTCTTTTTGGATTAAATCTATATTTTGTTTTTTGAATTCTAACAATTATATTTCTTCTTTCAATTTCATTTGGAACTTTATCCAATAATGAGTATAATTCTACTTCGTTATCTAAAAAAAAGTCTGAACCATAAAAAATATCAACTTCTACATTGTCAATTCCATATTTTAAACCCAATAATATCAAATCTGAATTATTCCTAATATTTGATAAAATCATTGAAATATTACGAAGTTTATCCTGCTTATTGTGAGTGCTTGAATTGATTTGAGTTTCATTCTTTGCTGCATCATTATTCTGTTGATAATCTCCCAATACATTAGCAATAATTGAACGCTCAATCTCTTTTATTCTGTCATTGATGTACTTTAAACTTTCAACTGGAATATAAAACTGCTTTAAAAAGTTTTGAATTAAATCCGTATCAATTGATTGGTCTGCTTTTTTTCTTTGTGGAATTTCAATTGTAGTCCCTGCTTGTAAAACTGAACCTTCACTTGAATTATTATCTTTTCCAAATTCAGCTTTTTGACTTCCTAATTCATTTGATGCCATTGGTTCGCCTGGCAAACCTTTAAAATCTTGTCCATCCAAACTTTTAGTAGTTGACTTTAATTTAACCGTTATTGGTATAGCTCCGTTTGGCTCGGTCATTTTAAGCAATGTTTTCAAAAATACAAACTCTTCTAATTCCTCACGTACATAACTTAAAATTGACTTTCTAACTATACTATTTTCAGTTGAAAAAGCTTCGTTTGAAATCCAAGTTGCAGGACATCTTTTCAAATCATGTGAGATTTTTAATTTTTCAATGTAGTTTAGATCATAAAATATAAATGCTTTGTCATCTAAATATAAATATCCCTCAACTTCAAAACCATCTATTTTTACTTCTGCTTTGTATGCAATCTTTTCAATTCTATTACAATCACTATCAATTGAAACGACATCTTTAATTGATAAAATTTCACGATAAGGAGCGTTAATATCTTCTAAATCGTGAACTATAATATCATTATGGCGAAATAAAATAGCATTGAATATTTCGTTTTCAAATTCCTCATTTTTTAATTCATCTGGAGTTTTTACTTCATTTCCTTTGATGTTGTATTTAAAATATGAATCGTCAGCAAAATAAACTCTTTTCAATTGTGGCTTTATTTCATCATTTATAAGTTTTGCACTTGGTAAAGGATAACGTAAGTATTTGAAAAAAGATATAAAGTTTTGAGTTCTGAAAATCATTTTAACCCAATTCAAAAAGTAGTCATTTCCTCTGTATTTAGCTTCCGACCATTTTTTTAAATATTCTACTGAAATATCTTTTTGAATAGTCGATTGTGTGAAATAAGCTAATTGAAGTTGTTGGTCGTATGCTTCTCGCAAATGATTTGCTCCTTTTCTATCTTTTACAAATTCTACTGACATTGTTTTTTAAGGTTTTTGAACGCAGTCTTTTGCGATAATTTATTTCTACAAATTTATGTGATTTTATTTGACTATTACAAATTTATTTTTTAAGCATAAAAAAACCGCCTTAATTTAATAAAGCGGTTTTCAAACTTAACTAATTTTAAACCTATGAAATCTAACTTTTCAAATATGATAAATTAATCTCTACACTTCCAAACTGTTTTATATTTAGTTCCTGAATCGGTTATTTCTTGATTAGTTTCTAAATTATCATACCAACATGGAAAAAGCATTCCAGTTCTTGCATCAATTTCTGTTAAATTCCAAACAATACCATCGTTTGAAAAATATTTTTTACCCTCAATTGTACATAAACAACTTTTATTAACTATTTCTGGCTCTGGTTCGCAACTCAATAATATCAATCCTAAAATCAAAATCAATATCAATAATAATTTAAGTGTTTTCATCTTATCTAATTTTTAAGTTTATAATTCAATTTTCCAACCTTTAATTGAATTGAAATATTTTGTTTCTCCTTGTGGATTTACCCATTCACGCCCAGCAATCGAAATTGAAACATTTATTTCTTGACCAATTTGTAAAGCATCTAATTCATTATTGCACATACCTTGTGAAAATTCAATCATTATAGTCTGTGAGAATTGCTCAATAGTTTTAATTACTAATTCTCTTTTTGTGTAAGTCGCACTTACTTGCATTTCTTGTCCAACAAAGTGAACGATTCCGTTTAATTTCATTTGTTACTTTTTTTAGTTTTACAATTATCGCATTTTAAAATCTTAATCCTTAATCCCGATGCAGTTTCTGAATATTTGCAGTTTGGACATTCTGAAACATCTATTTTTTTTGTTATTTTTTTCTTTTCTGAATTATTTTGAATTTCAATATTTTTTGAATTAACTTTCTTTAATCCTTTTATTTTAGCGTCTGGAATAATTGTCTCAATTTCTTTTACTTGCTCTTTTGAAATTCGATTTACATTTTCAACAAAGTTTTCAATTGTTGATTTTTTCCTGACTTTAAAATCATAACCTAAACAATCTATCAATTTTAATAAAGTATCCCCATTCGGAATTGACAAACCTGTTAGAACTTGCCAAATTGACGACTTACTTGATTCAATCATTTTTGCAACTTCATCATAACTTAAATTTTTCTCGATTCTAGTTGCTTCTAATTTTTCGATAATCTGTTTTAAAGTTTCCATTTAATTTTGTTTTTTCTTGTTGAAATTAATTACATATCTAGCGTATTTTTCTGCAATGGACGATTGATTGCAATAGTACGCATTGCTTTTCATCCACTCATTGAATGATAATGGTTGTGTTGTCATAATATATTTTTTTATTAATCGTTCTTTTTAGAGTACAAACATAATAATTATTTTAATACGTTCGTTAAAAGAAACGTTATTTTTGTTCGTTTTAAGAAACTTTTTTATTCCGTTCTCTAAAAAGAACAAAAAAAAGCTAATCAATTAAGAATAGCTTTTTTAATTTAGTCGTTGTAAGTTGTAGCTCCTGTTTCTTCGTCATCATCAAATAAATCGAACCATTCACGCAAACAAAGCATATCCATAAAATCGGGCGATTCATTTTGTAAAATCGCTTTCATTTGTTCTTTTGGAATGGCTCGAAGTTTTTGCTCACTATCTGGCTTCCCTTTTTTAAATGCTTTTCGCTCAAATAATGCACGTTCTTTAACGGTCATTTTACTGTCAAACATCGCACTTGCAACATCTTCTGAAATCTTATATTCGTTATTGTTTACGGCTTTTCCACATCTAAAAATTAATTGATTTTTAAGATTGAAATAGTTTTCTTTTATAGGATTTCCTGTCATTTGGTCAATTACATAAGCTACTGAACTATTACCATTGAAAGGAATTGCGCCCTCAAAAAATCCGTCAACTAACTGACCTATTCCATCGTTATCAAATATAAATCTATGGTTAGGGATTCTATGTTTGTAAAGCATTTTATTAATTCCATTTATAACTTCTGGACCATTCGACTTTTCCATCACAAGTATATCAATCAACTCTTTACCATCAAATGCGCCTACTACAAACTTATTACTTCCTTGTCCTGCAATATCGGCTGTTAAGTATTTTCGACCTGTTTTAACTTCAAATTTGTTGTTAAACATTCCGTTGAATGCTTTGAAGTTGAAAATATCATTTGCATTTTCTACGTGTTTCCAATTACCATCTAATAACGCTCTTCGTGTAGCTTCATCTTGAGATGATAATTTAGCTAAATAAGTAGGGTCTTTTGCTAATAAAATTTCATTCTCAAAAATAGAACCTGGAATAAAAGTCATTGAAGTTATCCAATCGTCAACATTATTTTTTGCTAATTCCGCTTGAGTTCTTATTTCTGGTGCTTTATCTAAAACCTCTTCTTTTGTATTTCCCCAAACGTACTCATTTTGAACAATAGAAAAATATCTTAATTTACCTGCTCTTTCTGGTATTGGAAATCCTGTTTCCCAATCAATAAACCATTCAATAAATTTAGCTACCCAACTATCGGGGTCTGGATTGCAAGTCGCTCTTAAACGTGGTTTTATACCTGTCATAGAACGCATACGAGTAAGCATATAAAAGAATTGATATTTAGAAAAATGAGTTAATTCATCGAATCCTATAAAACCATACTCCAAACCTTGATGATTCAAAACATCTTGATCGTATTGTAAATGCGAAAATTTCATTTTCATTCCATTTGGAACAATCCAAGTTGATTTACTTTGAATTGGTCTTGCTCCTATGTAGGGATAAAATTCCATAGATTTATCCCATAAACCTCTTCCGCCTTTAATTTGAGTTGAATTTTGTCTAAAAATTACGGCTTCAAAATCTTTTACATCATAGTTTCTAATTGGGTCTAAAAGCAATACCATTGTTTTACCTCCTCCTGCTGAACCTCCCCCAATAACTATATCAGCTGAACTGCTTAAAAATTTAGTTTGAAATCCTGCTTGTGGCTTAATTACTTTCGTTTCCATCTCTTCCGTTACTTGGTATTTCAAAAACAACTTTAGTTTTTGTGTCAATAATTATTGGGGATTTGTCTTTTTCATAATATCCGAGTTTTTTAGCTATTCGCTCTTGTGCTGCATTAAAACCTGCTATTCCTATGAATTTTAAAACTCTTTCAGCTACTTCAATATTCTTTTTTGTTGATTTTGGATTGTTTAGAATATCGGTATGAAACTTATATCGTTCTATTATCTCATAGTCTAATTTTAAAGAGTCTTCTATTGTATGAATAAATGCTTTTTGGTTTTTTTCTTGCAGTTCTTCTATGTATTGGGTTACGTTTGGGTTTTGAAATAAAACAAAAACTTCTTTACCTATTGAACTATTAGTCATTCTACTTGCGTTGTAGCTTTGTCGATACGCTTCTTGCTTATTTCCTAACTCTATGTATTTTTCGCAAAACTTTCTTTGTTTAGGCGTTAAGTTAGTTCCCTTTTTCATTTTAAACCAGTCTTTTAGTTTATAAATTTTCTATTTTGTTGAATTTACTTTTTTTCAACTTTTCAAAGGTATATATTTTTTCTTTAAAAATTGGTTGTTTCTTTTAAGCTACTTTTTTTCGTTCGCTTTACGCTACAAAATTGTAAGAATATTACTTTGTTTCTTATAAGAAACGCTTAAAAATGTTAAAATTCACTAAAAAGATAAAAATAATTTACTTTTTATTTGTTTAGTATATTATTTATAACTTATATTTGTGCCATAATAATAAAACAAATAATAACAATTTTAAATTTAAACATTATGAAAACTGCAAACACAATCAAAAACAGAGTATCTCAAGTAAACGAAAACAAAGTATTATTTCAAGTTTACGGAATGGACGAAAATGGGGCAAATTTTATTTATGAAACTGCTGAATATGATAATTATCAAGAAGCATTAGATTGTTTTAATTCAATTGAATTACAAGAAGAAGGTGAAGAAAAATTTTTACTAATAATTGTAGTTGATGAAAATGATACAATTCTAGTTTCTAACTATCTTTTAGAAGTATCAAAATAATGCCTTACTTCATTATTGACAAAGAATCGAAAGAATTTAGTTTCTTAGGTTCTTTGCCTGTAATGTTTGAAAAATTTGGTTTTTATAAAAAAGGCTTAAAAAGTTAAGCCTTTTTTATGTATAACTGAGCGTTATTCTGCTGTCATGAAATCGATTGCTGCGCTTATTTCATCGTCAGAACAATCCATGCATGTGCCTCTAGCTGGCATTGCATTAAAGCCGTTAATTGCATGCTCAAGTAGCGTATCTTTGCCTTTGGCAATACGCGGTGCCCAATCGTCTGCAGATTTAGGTAGAT
>JAULBV010181094.1:0-21000 GCA_032358295.1 Pterothamnion heteromorphum | reverse complement strand
AATAAATTTTATCATTAAGAAGCATAAAAATTTTTAATTTTAATTACGTAATTTTTTTTAATTGTTTTACAATAGATATATTGAAGACTTATGATTAAAGTTAAGAGATTTTATTGATCTTGCTTTTTTAATTCATGAGAGTTTCTTAAATTTCTATCTCCAACAAGGAGAAAAACAAATGGCAATAAGCTCAACTGATAATCGCACAAAGAATGTGCAAGTTTTTGTTGAAAAAAACGCTGTAGAGACAAGTTTCGATAAATGGGCACAACCAGGTCATTTTTCACGAACATTAGCGAAAGGTCCAAAAACAACAACTTGGATTTGGAACTTACATGCAGATGCTCATGATTTTGATAGTCAAACAACTTCTTTAGAAGAAGTATCGCGTAAAATTTTCAGTGCTCATTTCGGACAATTAGCAATAATTTTCTTATGGATTAGTGGTATGCATTTTCATGGTGCATATTTTTCAAATTATTCAGCTTGGCTAACAGACCCAATCAATATTAAGCAAAGTTCACAGGTTGTTTGGCCAATTGTAGGTCAAGAAGTTTTAAATGGTGACCTTGGAGGAAATTTCCAAGGTGTTCAAACAACTTCAGGGTGGTTCCAGATGTGGAGAGCAGAAGGTATTACAAGTGAAGTAGAATTATACTGGATAGCAATTGGTGGATTAGCAATGTCAGCAATTATGCTATTTGCAGGCTGGTTTCATTATCATAAAGCAGCACCAAAATTAGAATGGTTTCAAAACGCAGAATCAATGATGAATCACCATTTAGCAGGTTTATTAGGCTTAGGATGCTTATCGTGGTCAGGTCATCAAATTCATATAGCATTACCTATTAATAAGTTATTAGATGCAGGTGTTGCTCCACAAGAAATTCCTTTGCCTCACGAGTTTTTAATTAACCGTGAACTAATGAGCCAACTTTATCCAAGTTTTGCGAAAGGGTTAGCTCCATTTTTTGGAGGGCATTGGGGTGAATACTCAGATTTTTTAACATTTAAAGGTGGCTTAAACCCTATAACAGGTGGATTATGGTTAAGTGATATTGCTCATCATCATTTAGCTTTATCTGTTTTATTTATTGTAGCTGGTCATATGTATCGAACAAATTTTGGTATTGGTCATAGTATGAAAGAAATTTTAGAAGCTCACAAAGGTCCCTTTACAGGTGAGGGTCATAAAGGTTTATATGAAATTTTAACAACTTCTTGGCATGCTCAATTAGCAATTAATTTAGCAATGGTAGGTTCTTTAAGTATTATTGTAGCCCATCATATGTATGCTATGCCTCCATATCCATATATTGCAACAGATTATGCAACACAACTATCGTTATTTACACATCATATGTGGATAGGTGGATTTTGTGTTGTCGGTGGAGCTGCACATGGTGCAATTTTTATGGTTCGCGATTATACACCAGCGAATAACTATAATAATTTACTAGATCGTGTATTACGTCATCGCGATTCAATTATCTCGCACTTAAATTGGGTTTGTATTTTCTTAGGGACTCATGCTTTTGGATTCTATATTCATAATGATACTATGCGTGCATTAGGGCGTCCACAAGATATGTTTTCAGATAAAGCTATTCAATTACAACCGATTTTTGCTCAATGGATCCAAAACATTCATTTATTGGCACCAGGTACTACCGCTCCAAACGCTTTAGCAACAACGAGTTACGCTTTTGGAGGCGAAGTAATTGAAGTAGGTGGCAAAATAGCAATGATGCCTATTAAATTAGGAACCGCTGATTTTATGGTTCATCATATTCATGCTTTTACGATCCATGTAACAGTTTTAATTTTATTAAAAGGGGTCTTATATGCACGTAGTTCAAAATTAATACCTGATAAAGTAAACCTTGGTTTCCGATTCCCATGTGATGGTCCAGGTCGAGGTGGTACTTGTCAAAGTTCAAGTTGGGATCATGTATTTTTAGGATTATTCTGGATGGTGCGACCCGTTGAAAACGTAAGATTTACTTAAGTGAATGTATAAGGTTTTCGGACTCAAATAGATCTTACTCATCTAAATTATTTATTAATATATAAATTAGAATAATCTAATTTTTAATGGAATTATTTTAGTAAATTCAAAAAAGTTATTTACTAGATTTCATTTTAAAACTTCAAAAATCATTACGCTAAGTAAACTTTTTATTTACAAGACATCGTTATAAAATTATTAAATAAAGCCAAATGGATGTATTTGTAGATTAAAAGTACGACGGTTTCCAATCTAATTATAAAGAATTGTTTAGAGAACAATTTTTTTAATTCAGTTTTAAATCTGTAGAAAGATTTTATAACAAGTTGTAGAATATTTAGTTTCTTAATAATACGATTTAATTTATAAATAATTGATTTATGTTTATATAAATCACTAGAGTAACAAATCTTAAGAGTCTAACTATATTTTAATGGGGTTAAATTCCCCCGAAATACCTGTATTTCGCCCAGGTTTCTTACCAAAAATGAATGGTATCATTTAAGGCTTTAGCAAAGAAACTTGGTATTCTCTCATGAATAAATTGTTAACTTTGAGATTTAAAGTAGTATTTAAGCATGATATATTCGAAATACCTAGAAAGTACAAATCTTTCTAAAATTAGATATCATTTGTTAATTCGTTACAATTGGGTTAAAAAAACTCTAACAAATGCCTTTGAACGACTAATATTCGTCCATATTAAGTCGACAGGAACTCACATTTTAAATGTAAAATGGGATCGTGTAATGTACAATTCTAAAAGAGAAAAGATTATTAAAATATGGAACGGTGGAAAGCGTGTAGCAAAGCCTTTCTAAGGCGGATAACCAGTTCATATTAGCTATACGTGAAGGACCTATAAGGGAAGCATGTCTCGTGTACCAACAATACATTAGAATAAGCTGACGCTTATAGGGTCTAAAATTTTATTTATTAAAACTTGATTTGATAACATATGAGCTCTATAGCGTGGAAAAAAATAGATTGGACACTAGTCAACTCTCGAGTTTTCCGATATCAGATTAGAATTTTCAAAGCTTCACGAGATAACAATCAAGCTAAAGTCAAATGTTTGCAAAAACGACTTTTAAAAAGTTTTGATACCAAACTATTGGCTGTAAAAACAGTTACAACTCTAAATAAGAGTCGACCAAAAATTGTGAGAAATAACAAATTATGGATTACCGATTTACAAAAAATTAAATTAGTAAAAAAATTAAAACTAGATGGTAAAACTTTACCAATCCAAAAAATATATGTTGATAAATTAACTACACAATTCTCACATATATCCATTCTCGCAGACCGCGCAAAACATATTTTATGCAGGTTTGCTCTGGAACCAGAATGGGAAGCACGTTTTGAAGCAAATTCTTATGGGTTTAGGCCAGGCCGTACTTCTCAGGATGCTGTAAAAGCAATTTTTCTTGATCTACAAAATGGTTCAATAAATAAAAATTCTCATAAATACGTTTTACAGACTGACTTAAGTAAGTCTTTTAGTCAAATTAATCATTGTTATCTTATTAAAAAACTTGATACTCTCCCAAAAATAGAGCAACAAGTAAAAGCATGGTTAACGAAAGGTATTTTAAAAAAATTTTCAGATGTAAAAAAGAATCATAATTTTCAACCGATTCATTCAAATATGTCACATGAAAAAAGTATGTGTCTTTTTTTAGTTAACATAGCTTTTCATGGATTAGAAAATTATCTAAAAGAATGGTTTTGTCAAAAATTTTCGTTTGCAGAAACAAACAAGCCGAGTCAAACTATTAAAGTAAAATCCTTCTCAATCATTCGCTATATGAATAATTTATTAGTTATTCATGAAAATGAATCGATTCTCTATAAAACGAAAATAGAAATAAAAAAATGGTTTTGGAATGAACCTTGTCTTAAAATTAGCAAAGAGAAAATTTTTATATACCATACTAGTAACAGTTTTAATTTTTTAGGTTTTACGTTTTTTACAAGTAGTAAAAATACTATTTCAAAACTCAAAATTTACCCGAGCAGAACATCACAGCTCAGTTTATTAGTAAACATTCGAGATATTGTACAAAAGAATCGGAGTGCTTCGTCCTATGAACTCATTAAATTACTTCAATCAATATTAATAAAATGGGTTAATTATTATAAGTATTCAGAATGTTCAATAGTTTTTAAGAAAATGACTAATCTTATTTTTTTTAAACTCCGTGCTTGGGTATTTCGTAGAGATACTCGAAACGGAAGAAATAAAATAAAACAACGCTATTTTCCAAGCGGTCAAAGGTATACCTTTAACGGTATTAAGCATTATGATAATTGGATTTTAAACGGTAAACACATAGATAAAAATAGTATTTCTAAAAATAACTGGCTTCTCAATATAAGTTGGGTAAAGAGTGAAAACTGGGTAAAAGTCAAAGGCACAAAGTCACCTTTTGATGGAGACAAATTCTATTGGAGAAAACGGATTTTAACTAAAAGCAAGTAAATTTAAAAACTAAATTTTTTAATGAATTAATTATGAGAATCAAACAGAAAAATTTACCTTGAGACTAAAAAACTCAAATATAAAAAAAGTATATCTGTTTTCCAAATGTTATTATATCAAAAACCCTTGAATAGTAAAGTTCTGAAGAAAAATAAATAAATTTTGGGCAGGAGCCGGATGAGGTGAAAGTCTCACGTCCGGATCTGTCGACGGAAGTTAAGGTAACAAGGCTTCTAGTTTAACTATAACTCAATTTCTGTAGTAATTTTTCACTTTAGTTGGAAAATGCAATCTGATGTTTGGGGTACAATTTCTCCAGATGGAAGTATTTCACATATAACGGGTGGAAATTTTGCGAAAAGCTCAATCACTATTAACGGATGGTTACGTGATTTCTTATGGTCACAGGCATCCCAAGTAATTCAATCATATGGTTCATCATCATCAGCATATGGTTTAATTTTCTTAGGAGCTCATTTTATTTGGGCTTTTAGTCTAATGTTCTTATTTAGTGGTCGTGGATATTGGCAAGAATTAATCGAATCAATAGTCTGGGCACATAATAAATTAAATTTTGCTCCAACAATTCAACCACGCGCTTTAAGTATTACTCAAGGTCGCGCGGTAGGTTTAGCACATTATCTACTAGGTGGTATAGGAACAACATGGTCCTTCTTCTTAGCACGTGCTCTTTCAATTAGTTAATTTTTAATTAAAAATTCTAGTCAAACAATAATTATTTTCAATTAGTATTTATCTAAAAAGGTATCGATTAATTATGGCAACTAAATTTCCAAAGTTTAGCCAAGCCCTAGCTCAGGATCCTGCAACGCGACGCATTTGGTATGGTATTGCAACAGCTCATGATTTAGAAGCACATGATGGAATGACAGAAGAAAATTTATATCAAAAAATCTTTGCATCTCATTTCGGTCATTTAGCTATAATTTTTTTATGGACATCTGGAAACTTATTCCATGTAGCTTGGCAAGGTAATTTTGAAAAATGGGTAATTAATCCATTAAAAACAAAACCAATTGCACATGCAATTTGGGATCCACACTTTGGTGAATCAGCATTAAAAGCATTCAGTAAAGGTACTACTTATCCTGTTAACATTGCATACTCAGGTGTATACCAATGGTGGTATACCATTGGATTTAGAACGAATCAAGAATTATACTTTGGATCTATTGGTCTCCTAATACTCTCGTGTGCGCTATTATTTGCCGGTTGGTTACATTTACAACCAAAATTTAAACCTAGTTTAGCATGGTTTAAAAATAACGAGTCACGTTTAAATCATCATTTGTCTGGTTTATTAGGCGTAAGTTCGCTTGCTTGGACAGGCCATCTTGTTCATGTCGCGTTACCGGCTTCACGGGGAATCCATATCGGCTGGGATAATTTCTTAACAATCCCTCCACATCCTGCAGGTTTAAAACCCTTTTTTACAGGTAATTGGACAGTTTATGCCGAAAATCCAGATAGTACAAATCATATATATGGTACAACTAATGGAGCAGGTACAGCAATTTTAACATTTTTAGGTGGATTCCATCCCCAATCACAAGCTTTATGGTTAAGTGATATAGCCCATCATCAATTGGCAATTGCAGTTGTATTTATTGTAGCTGGTCATATGTATCGTACAAATTTTGGTATTGGCCACAATATGAAAGAAATTTTAGATGCGCATCGCCCACCAGGGGGACGTTTAGGAAATGGTCATATCGGTTTATTTGAAACAATCACAAACTCGTTACATATGCAATTAGGTTTAGCTTTAGCATGTTTAGGTGTAGCTACATCATTAACAGCTCAACACATGTATGCTTTAACGCCCTATGCATTTTTATCAAAAGATTTTACAACTGAAGCAGCATTATATACACATCATCAATATATTGCAGGGTTTTTAATGGTTGGTGCGTTTGCACACGGTGCAATATTTTTTGTTCGAGATTATGACCCAGAGCTAAATAAAAATAATGTTCTATCACGTATGCTAGAACATAAGGAAGCTATAATATCACATTTAAGTTGGGTTTCATTATTTTTGGGTTTCCATACATTAGGATTATACATACATAATGACACTGTTGTTGCATTTGGACAACCAGAAAAACAAATTTTATTTGAACCTTTATTTGCAGAATATATTCAAGCAGCATCCGGTAAAGCTGTTTATGAATTTAATGTACTTTTATCATCATCAACAAGTCCTGCAACTGTAGCAGGTAATCAAGTATGGTTACCAGGTTGGTTAGAAGCAATTAATAATAATAAAAACGATTTATTCTTAAAAATCGGACCCGGTGATTTCCTAGTACATCACGCCATTGCATTAGGTTTACATACTACAACCTTAATTTTAGTAAAAGGTGCCCTAGATGCACGAGGTTCAAAATTGATGCCCGATAAAAAAGATTTTGGGTATAGTTTTCCTTGTGATGGTCCGGGACGTGGTGGTACATGTGATATTTCTGCATGGGATGCTTTTTATTTAGCAATGTTTTGGATGTTAAATACAATTGGATGGACAACATTCTATTGGCATTGGAAACATATGACAATTTGGGGTGGAAACCCAGGTCAATTTGACGAATCTTCAAATTATATTATGGGTTGGTTACGTGACTACTTATGGTTAAATTCATCACCATTAATTAATGGTTACAACCCATTTGGTATGAACAATTTGTCAGTTTGGGCATGGATGTTTTTATTTGGTCACTTAATTTGGGCAACTGGTTTTATGTTCTTAATTTCATGGCGTGGATATTGGCAAGAATTAATTGAAACATTAGTTTGGGCTCATGAACGAACACCATTAGCAAATTTAATACGTTGGCGTGATAAACCAGTAGCTTTATCAATTGTGCAAGCTCGACTTGTAGGATTGGTACATTTTGCAGTAGGGTATATTTTAACGTATGCCGCATTTGTAATTGCTTCAACATCAGGAAAATTTGCTTAAATTTTTCGAATATTTTGATTAGATATCATTTTCTTTATTTTAATAAGTTACAAACTGATCCATAAAATGGATCAGTTTGTAACTTATAGTTGCTAAACAACCCTAAAAAAAAATTTTCTATAAATACAACCAAAAAAGTGTCTACTTTTTAGATTTATTTTTATATATATTAATAAGAATTCAAAGATGAAAGAGACTAAAAGATTGTTTGTTTCAATTAAAATTGCAGAGTTTCTAATTTTTAGGACGTTAAAATATTCTTATGCTAAAAAGAATAGAATCATACCTGGAACTCACGAATTTAAGCCTCCGATATCAAAACCATATAATAATACTTTTAAATTCGAGAACCCAGCACTCAAAAAAGTTAAGCAAACTCTAAGAAAAGAATTATCTTCAGAAATAAACAAAATACCTCAAATTTAAAATGGTGTTAGAACGCCGCAAAAACCTATAAAAAACAAAAGTTTTATGTTGAAGCTACGGGTTTTGTTGGTAGTAATAATGGCACTGATCTACCGCTTTTGTAAAATCAGGAGTATTCGGATTTTGCAAAAGCGGTAGATCAGTGCCATTATTATAATTCTTTAAATCAAAGACAAAAAAAGGTTACAAAATAAATATTTTTCACGATAGATTTCTAGAACTATGTACGAATCTCCAAACGGGTGAATTTGATAAAAAATTAATACTCGAAACCTACAGGCGTATACAATTAAAAGAAAAAAGTATACTAAATACTTTGCACCGTCCAGAAAATAGAAAAGTTGACTCTAATTTGTGGCTGAGCCTATGGGCTCGAGAAAAACTATTCTTATTGATCACAAAAGAATGATTGAGTTTGAAAACTTATCCGTCAAAAAGATTAATATATCTAGGTTTTAAGCTTTAAAAAGGTATCATTGAATATTGGAAAACATAGTATATTAAACCAAAAAAAAAGTATATTGTAATTGATCAAAGGCCAGTGTATATTGCCAAAGTTTTACATTTATAAAATTTGGAACAAGATAAGACTAAAACCCCATTGTTTATGCACCTAGTTCTACATGGAGGTGAACAAAAAGGCTATACGAATGGCAGTACTTTTTTTAAATTATGATTAATAAAAAAAAGATTTAGAAATGGAAAATGATTTTGGAATAATGCATATAGTGCTTTGTATTCAATACGAGAACTTTCTTTAAACTAGATTTTAAAAGCATCGCTTTTACAGCAAGAATCTTTATGAATTGCAAGTTCGAAAATTATCAAATGGAAAGATCTGATTTACTAAAGCAAAAGTAGCTAAGTGTATGTATAGAAACTATATCTTCCTAAGGGTAACCCTGTCAGAAAGTAATTTTTCGAATTTTGAACTCATTATAACAAGTTTCAATCAGAGTGGTTTAAATATAATCGAAGATCGGACTATAGAAGTTTGAAAACCTTTTAGAAAATCGAAGTTACGACGGTTAAAAATTAATTTAGACTAAGAAATATCCTACTGCAATGTAATTTTTAATTTTATTCACTTACAAGTTTGAAAAAAAGGTTCAAACATGCATTAAATTTTTTAAAAATAAAATAATCGAATATATGAGAGACCCCCTAAACATTAATCAAAATTAGTACATCGAAAAATATTGAAACACTCCATTCTTTCAACGAGAATATAGGTTTAAATGTAGTGATACATGAAGATGACAATCCTTTTTTAAGCAGATGGTAATTAACCAATAAACAACAGAGTAGTTTTATCAGGAATCACTTTGAAAAAAATTATGCCTTATTGTTGGAAAATTTTAGTTACTAGCAAACTAAAAAATTCTATTTATAATTACTGGAAAAATGTGTTAATGAGAGAATTCATGGGTCGCAATTTGATAGGGAATTTTGTCAAATGTAGAGATTAGAACTTGATAAAATAGAACATGTAAATTTAACTTAATTAGAAAGTTTCTCAGCTTTAAAATAAGATTATGAAATATCCGAAAAAACAGTTACAAAATTCTGTAAAAAAGCTTTTTTAGAAATTAAAAATCGTTAACCTTAAAATTTTTAAGCCCATTATTGAACCCAAAAACACCTCTTAAATAACATTCTGTGTTTTATGATTAACGTACTACCGAACAACATACTAAAAGTCAAGCTGTTTTGGAAAAGAAACAAATTTACGGTTTGTAACCAGGGGTGCTAAAACTGAAATGTCTTATGAGAGAGTCTTAAAATTACTGAGAAGGGCTCTTCATAGTCAGAGTAGGGTTACAATAATCCGGTGGGTTTGCGTGATGAAAGTGGAAGATAAAAGAATTCAGTTGGGAAAGCGACAAAAATCATTTCAGAAATTTTGTACTTAGACTTTTTTGAATTCATTTCCACTATAATAATGTATAATTAATGTACGAATTAGACTTTGATAGATTGAACTTGGTCCATCTGAAGATGGTACATAATAAATCTGAGATAGTTTATAATCGGTTCCTAAAGATTGATTCACTGATTTTAAACCAGCAAGTACTTGCTTTAAAACTTCATTTTTTAAAGATTGTACTCATAAGTTGTTATTGTTTCTTGTGTAGTATAACTATACTAAAAAAATAAAATTAAAATATTTTATTTTTTGGGATGCGCTCTAAGAGTCAATTTAAATGCCCATGAAGTAGTCTTGAGTATGGACATCGTATTACCCTCAGCTAAATTGAGTCGAAAATAAGTACTTAAACTTTTCTCTTTTTGAGTCTTTAACTAAACTTAACTTTTTTTTCATTTTAAAAAATTTTAGTAGCATTTCAAAACATATTGGGTCATATTAATCCAACCTAATTCGTTTATATTCCACCTTCATCCCTAAACTCTACGCGTTTTTAACTTCATTTGGTCTCCATTTTTCTTCTACTCTGTCTCTGACGACCCTTTTAAGCTAATTTTAAATCCCTCTCAGAAAACATTAGAAGAATAATATTGACCTGAATAAAGTATCCCATTATTTCCTACTATCTAATATTCTTCATCTCGGGTAAGGTTTAAAAATAAATGTACTACTTGATAATAATTAATAGAATTGATACTATAAATTGGAATTTTATATTTAGTTGCTATCTTATTCAAACTAATATTTTTTCGAATATGCGATTTTAATCCAAGAATCATACTTGCTCTATTAATTCTATCAGTTAAAACAAATTTTACTCCCATTTTTAGCAAAATTTCTTGTAGTAAATTATTGGATAATGAATAGGAATAAATAATTAAAGTTTTATATTTTAATTTAATTAAATTATTTTGTTTTGATTGATTTAAATTTATCCAATTATAATTAAACGAATTTTGGTAAGGTTTTAAGAAAGAAGTATATTTGGATTGAATCTGTTGACTTTTAATTTGAATCTTTTCAGTTATGGAACATGACCGAATTTGTTTAATAAAATTACCACCACTCAAGAATAGATCAATCGATGTTTTTACATCTTCATGAATTGTCCAAGAGTTTTGGTGATTTATTTCAATAAGTATTTCAAATGCTGGAGACGCTTTTCGTTCTAAAACACTCTTTTGAGTTTTTCTACGTTTTGCTTCATCATCACTTAAAGTAACATATTGAATACCTCCAATCAAATCAGCCAAAGGTGGATTTTTAATTAAATTTTCTAAACAATTACCATGTGTTGTTCCAACAAGTTGAACACCTTTTTCTGCAATCGTTCGAGCGGCTAAAACTTCAAGTTCAGTTCCAATTTCATCAATTATAATTACTTGTGGCATATGATTTTCAACAGCTTCAATCATCACTTGATGTTGTAATTCAGTTCTTGAAACTTGCATACGGCGAGCTCTGCCAATACCAGAATGAGGAATGTCACTTTCTCCTCCTATTTCATTTGACGTATCAATTATGATAACACGTTTTTCAATTTCATCTGCTAAAACACGAGCTATTTCCCGAATAATTGTCGTTTTACCAACTCCTGGCTTTCCTAAAATTAAAATAGATCGATTAGATTCAAGTAAATCCCGAATCACTGCTATTGTTCCAAAAATTGACCGCCCTACTCTGCATGTTAAACCATTTATAACAAATTGGCGATTACGAATGCAACTTATTCGATGTAATGTTCTTTCAATACCGGCTCGATTTTCAGTACTAAATTTATTAATTTGTTTAGTAATATAATCTAAATCTTGCCACGAAATAAGTTTTTGAGATAAATATTCAGGACCTGTACGAAACCGTGCTTCTGGACGACGCCCTAAATCTAAAACTATTTCAATTAATTGATCTTTAAAAAGATGGTTATACAAATAATCTTTCAAAAAAAATGGAAGTTTTTCAATGAGTTTTTCTAAATCATCATTCATTTTAATAAACGTCATAAAAATTTTTTATTTTAAAAAGTAAGTAACTAATTAGTACTATTCTCATCAAAATTTAAAATTTGTGAAAAAGTAGCACTATCTAAAACAGCAATTTGTGCTAACATTTTACGATTTAAACCAATTTGTAATCGGTTTAACTTGTTAATAAAATAACTATATGTTATACCTTCAATTCGTGAAGCAGCATTTATACGATTTATCCAAATTTTTCGGAAAATACGTTTTTTTTGTTTTTTTCCTATATACGAATATTTTAAAGCTTTCATTACCTGTTGATTAGCTACGCGAAACAGTGATGAGTGGGCTCCTTTATAACCACGTGCAAGATTCAAAATCTTATTTCGACGTTTTCGAGCTATATTTCCTCTTTTTACTCTGACCATTTTATTTTTTAATATAAACTTTTTTAAATTACAAATACGGTAACATTAATTTAATTGCATTAATATCATTTAAATTCACGCAAGTTACTTGCGATAATTTTCTTTTTTGTCGGTTTGATTTTTTCATTAATAAATGACCTTTATAAGCATGACGTCGTAAAAAATTTTTATTACTTGTAATTTTGTAACGTTTTGCTGCTGCTTTTTTTGTTTTTAATTTAGGCATAAAAGTTCGATTGAGAAATTTATGAATACGATTTTATGTTTTAAAAAAATTTTATTAAATTTATTTATAAGTATTCCAATTAAGTGGACAAGCACGTCCAGGATTTTCTTTTATAAACTGAATTGCTTTTAAAATTCTAAAAATTTCATTTATATTTCTACCACATAATAAATTATTAACTGCATAGTATTGTAATGCTCCATTTTTGTCAATAATAAAAACACCTGGGAGGCAAAGTCCATCATCTGTTAATAAATTATATTGTTTTGCAATATTATGTGTTAAATCAGAGATTAAAGGATAATTTAGGTAACGTAAATGCGTCTGAGTTTGAACTGCTACTAACATTTGTAAATGAGAGAAAGGACTATCTATTGAAATTGCAAGAATTTGTGTTGACAATTTCTCAAATTCTTTAATGTATAAATTAAATCCTGATAATTCATTTACTGACAACGATGTAAAATTAGCGGGATAAAAAATTAAAATTACATTTTTTTTTCCTCTATAATCTGATAATCGAACTTGTCCCAATCTATTTTTAAAAACTCCAACAGTTAGAAAATTCGGAGCTATTTTTCCAATTTGTACATAATTTAACATTCTCTAACGTTGAATTTAAAATTATTTTATATTTATATCACAGTACTAATAAGTCTTTAAAATAATTTAGAGAGGAGACTAACTAGAAACTCTAAAATTAAAATATATTTTTAGAGTAGGCGCTTATGAAGTTTCATTTTCTTCAACTAATTCATCGAAAGAAAAATTATTAGTATTAGTCCCACTATAATTTACATTTTCAAAACGAACAATCGCTGGATAACGGATACCACTTGTATCGACTGTTGCAATTGTACCAATTTGTTGGAACCAATATGATTCTTTTCTTAAAATACGAACTTTTACTCCACGTTTTAGCATTTAATTTTAAATTAATATAATAATATATTAATATATTATAAGGTTATTGTTATAATTTAAAATTAAAATTATTATTTGTTGGTTTCATATCTAATTTTATGTTATTATAACTTTAGTAATAGCAATATTTTTAATATTTATAAAATAAACTTCTAAAAAAAAATATTATTTTAATAAAAATCTGAAAATTTGGGTTTGTACCTAATGTTTTATCAAAAACTAATAGAATATATTTGATTCAAAAAAACCTTTAGGAAACAGATATTGTGTTATAAAAAGATTTAAATAAAAATAACTAAATTTAAAAAATATGGATAGAGATTCAATACAAAAGTATTTTAGCGTAATTTTTATATGCGCTTCTTTAATTATAGGAGCACAACAATTTACTTATACCCAATTTGGAAAAGTAGAAGTTAAAAATGATAAATTAAATGTAAATTCAAATGTCAGTAGTGTACGAATGACTTATGGTCGATTTTTAGATTACTTAGAAATGGGATGGGTTAAACAAGTGGATTTATACGACAATAGTCGAAATGCTATAGTTCAAGCTTCTAGTCCTGAATTAGGAAACCGTCCCCAAGCAATTCGAGTTGAAATTCCAATTGGATCCCCACAACTAATTCAAAAATTGAAAGAATATAATATCGATTTTGACGCACATCCATTAGCACGAAAAAATCTTGCAATAACAATTTTAAGTAATATATTATTACCATTAGTATTTATTGCTGGTTTAATTTTTTTCTTTCAAAATTCAAATGGTTTTTCTCAAAATTCTGGAAATTTCCCAATGAATATTGGAAAATCACCTGCACGATTTGATCCTCGCCCAGAAACAGGAACTACTTTTAATGATATTGCTGGTATTGATGAGGCAAAAGCAGAATTCGAAGAAATCGTTTCATTTCTAAAAGAACCAGATAGATATACAAAAGTAGGCGCTCGAATTCCAAAAGGAGCTTTATTAATAGGACCACCGGGCACGGGAAAAACATTATTAGCAAAAGCTATAGCAACTGAAGCAAAGGTGCCATTTTTTAGTGTAGCTGGTTCAGAATTCGTAGAAATGTTTATTGGTATTGGCGCTTCTCGAATTCGAGATTTATTCATTAAAGCTTCAGAAAATGCACCATGTATTGTATTTATTGATGAAATTGATGCTGTTGGCCGTGAACGTGGTTCTGGGATTGGTGGTGGAAATGATGAAAGGGAACAAACTTTAAATCAACTATTAACAGAAATGGATGGGTTTAAAGAAAATAAAGGTGTTATTGTAGTTGGAGCAACAAACCGAGTTGATATATTAGATGCAGCTTTATTAAGACCAGGACGTTTTGATCGTCAAATTACAGTTGGTTTACCAGATCGTTCAGGTCGAATTAGTATCTTAAAAGTTCATGCCAAAAATAAACTGTTAGAAAAAGATGTATCTTTAGTTAAAATAGCAAATAGAACACCAGGATTTTCAGGTGCCGATTTAGCAAATATACTAAACGAGTGTGCTATTTTATCAACTCGTTATAATAAAAAAACAATTGGTATAAACGAAGTTGATGAAGCCATTGATCGAATTATTGGTGGTATTGCGGGTTCAACAATGGAAGAAACTAAAAATAAACGTTTAATAGCTTACCATGAAGTGGGGCATGCTTTAGCAGGTTCTCTTTTAGAATATCATGATCCAGTAGAAAAAATTACTTTAGTTCCACGCGGGGGTGCAAAAGGATTAACGTGGTTCGTTGGAAATGAAGATCAAACATTAATTTCAAGACGACAATTAATGGCACGCATTACTATGACACTTTCGGGTCGAGTTACAGAAAAATTAGTCTTTGGAGATCCTGAAGTAACAACTGGCGCTAGTAATGACTTACAACAAGTAACAAATATTGCAAGACAAATGGTAACTAGATATGGTATGTCGAGTATTGGTCCAATTGCATTAGAAGATGATGAAAATGGAACACCGTATAATAATAAAATGGCAAATCGTGTTGACCAGGAAGTATGCCAAATAATTAATGATTGTGAAAAATTATCTCACCGAATCATTTCAGAAAATCGGGTAATAATTGATTTCGTAGTTGAAAGGTTAATAGCTATTGAAACAATGGAAGGTAAAGAGTTTCGAGAACTAATTAAACAATATACATTAGTTCTTGAAAAAACTATTTAAATTTGTTCGTCAAATTATCAGACATCCTAGCTTGAATTCAACTTCAAGTTATGTGAATCAAATAACAAATGACGAGCGTACAAATTATTAATATAAAAATATAAAAAAAAGTTAGATATGTAGGTAGGATAAGTACAGGATCGAAAGGTACTAGGTTTCCCAGCTTTAAAAGCTACGAACTGCGGTATTAAACTAATGTTGAGTACCAATTCAACAATTTTAATCATTAGAAATCTTCCTTCTAGTATAAAAGGTAAACGCAAAAGAATAATGGATGTTATTTGTTTAGAAGTGTTACTCATTTGCAGTAATTTACCACCCACTGAGGCTAAGAATTATAGTTTTTTACTAAAAGCTGAGAGATTTACACCTATAATATCAGGTCCAATTCCAAGAAGTTTTAGGCACTCAAGTAGGCAAAGCGTTCAAAATCCTGATGTGATTTGGAGTAGTAGTGAAAGTGGTATAAATCCAAGTAACGGAAATGAATTAATGACGATTATAACTTGAAAACTCCCTTTGAATTAGAAACATGAAATTTAGGAGACAAACCTAAAAAGAAAAAGAGTTAGAAAAGCTAAACCGGGAATTACAGGACTCAATTGATGAAGAAATTAAGCTCAACCGACAAGAAAGAAAAAATGGTCAACTTCAGGATAAGTAGCATCATTGTCAGAATGTGAATTCAGAACTTCCAGAAACACTTAATGTTACGGAGTTAAATCCTTTAGCTATTCCAGCTCGTTACAAAAATAATTACGAACCTTTCAAAATCGAACAGTATTATCGGAAAGGTACGTTGTAAAATATAGTGAAAAAATTAGACTAAATGCCCTAAATCCTAAAACCAAGATGTTAGAAAGTATCTATAACTTTAAAAGACAAATAGCGATAGGCATAAACAAATTAAGTGGCTACCATACATATAATCCATATACAGGTTTGAACGTTTTTTTCGACAAAAAAAGCCATCAATATCGAACCGGCTTTATCTTAAAAACAAAACAACAAACCGATCTTGAAAATAATAAGACTGTAATCTAATTTCTGAAAAAAAAGTCTTAAGATTCGGTATACTGAGCTATTAAACAATGAAAAAATGTGTTTAAACTCTAAAGAAACGCTTGAATTATTATCTTATAGTCTAACTTTAGAAACCTACATTCAATACAATCGGAAACCTGAATATAGTTATTTACTCCAAGAGTACCTAACACATGGCGATTTTGACAATTCTAATACTAACTTATTTCTTTGAAAATTTCATAGTTTATTAAAGAAAGATATTAAACATTCTTGAAAAATAAATTTTTGAACAGGGCATTCAAAAACTAGGGACTCTTTAGTTTGATCCAAACGAGGCAGCATTTTCTAATTTGATCGAGTAAATCTTTGTTGCATGTGAATTTGTCACATTTCCTTCTGACGACAACCCTAAGCTACCTCTAAATAAATTTCGCGATGAAATGCAACAAATTTATTGAAAAGATCAAAACCATTTTCAGAATCTAAAAAGTAACCCTTAGTTTCTAAGATCTTTTCTTTTTCTAGCAACTTAATGTATTCCACTATATTAAAATGATTTTTCATGTTATTCCTTTTATTTTATATCTAAGTTAGATTATTATTAATCTCTATGTCTCGACTTTGGCCTTGATTGGTTTTCCAACCGGATTTAAGTCGATTACCTGGTCCAAAAAACAAATCGTTTTTTGTTATAGGGTTATATAAGTGAGTACCATGTGTTTTCGGTGGACCGTCACGTGCTTCGCGATTTGCACCAAAAGTCCCTTTTATTTCTTTTGTACTTGGTTGTAGGACATGCTCACGCAAAGCCTCTTGGAATTCTCGAACACTTTCTTCTGGTAACACTTTTGGATCTCTTAAGTAGTTTAGTCGATCTTCATACGATAATGACATTGCATGTTCAAGAGAGAACGATTCTGGTACTTTTACGCCAAAATCTGGCGCATGTAAAAACTTGTCTCGGGCTTGAGCATCGCCTAAAAAATATCGACAATCTAATTTTTGATCTATAATAGCTTTAATTCTCTTTCCACGTTTATTTTTTAATTCTTTTTCAACTTGTCGGCTTTTTTTTTTCTGTTCATCTTTTAACGAGCATTGTTTATTCTTTTTTTTCGATATCGCAAAGAGGTCGTGATGAGAAGTGGGAGTGGCTTGAGAATCCTTTTTCATTGCAGGATTCTGAGAAGTTCCATTCCCGTTGGGGTCTTTTTTGGTTACTCCACTACTACTACTAGTTGTTTTACTACCAAAGTACCCCTGATTATTTGGAGCTGGTCTAGGTAGCGGTGGTGTAAATCCATCAATTCCCGGCAAAAATTCACTATCTTTAGCATCAGTAGGTGATGACAAACCAAATGTTATAATCAGAGCAAGCTTAACTGATAACACAAATCGCTTCAAACCTTTTATATCGAAATCTATGGACCTGGAAATAAACCAAAAGTTTTTTTTAATAATTTAATATTTTTTTAATTCTAAACAGCACAACTTAAAAAATCAAGAATTTTTAACATTTCGTTCAGATGTTTTTCATTGTTAATAAATATATATAAGGATTTTTGATGCCATCATAATTAATTAATAAATCCTTAATAATTATTAAGGATTTATTCTGCTTACATGTTCTATAAAATTACAGTTTTAACCATAAATACTAAATATAAGTTCTGACACACGGTACTACCTTCTTGAATAAGAATAATATAAAAGTGCTGTCATATTTTCTAACTTAAATAATAGTAATTTTAATATTAAGTAACTAACTTTGAATTCACCTGAAAGTATAGTATCAGGTTTTTTATAAAAATTACTGATGAAAACTCGTACTCCCAGTATTTACGTAGAATTCTTTACTTTTTAAACTTACAAAAAAGAACTCTTTTTGTAAGTAACTTTTCAATCTAATTTGCCTTTATTCCTTTTGATTCAATTTTTTCATAAAAACAAATAATATCATATTTGGTGAAACTAGAGGTAGAAAGTTTAGTCAATTTATCTTCCTCTCCAGTTGCTGAAATTAACTTAAATCTTGAATCAATTAAATCTTTTTTTTGTAAATCTTTAAAAATAATAAGAATCTCTTTTTTAATCGTTGCCATTTTCTAATTGGATCTGTGAAATTGACTAAGAAAAACTTTAATTGGCATTCGCTTTTCGACTGCACTTGAACTATAACTTTCAATGAACAAAAATTTTATTTTTACCATATAATTTCAATAATAATCATTATACGTCGGTAAAAAAAGAAGAGATTCCGGTAAGTGTAATATGGATACCTATATCTTATAGACTTCTTCCGCTATTATTATTTCACCAGTAAAGGGCCCTCTTCGAATTTTGGTAAACTCGACATCGACCAACATTGATTTACTTTTAAATTTTTTTTTCACCGGAGTTTCCGAAAAAACTGTCATCCGCGGATTTTGATAATGCAACAGATCAACTATTTAGAAAAGACTAAAATGATTGGGTTGTACCTATATTTTTTTTTGTTTTGGAATAACATAAGTCAACTCTATTTAGCGTGAGTTTTTTCGATTTAGCTAATTTAAAATTTTGAGTTTTGAAAAGATATCAATTAATCTTTTGTTGTTGAATAAGGTGATAAAATCTTGTCGAGTTTTTTCCAGAGAACCTAATTTGAGTGCCATCCCAGAAACTATTTAGTTTTGGAGCACGCAGATAAACTGCGAATTCAACTTGATGTCTGTTTTTATCACTAAAAAAAAGGTGTTTTTTGTTTTTGGAGCAGTCTGAAATAATTGAATTGAAGGCAAAATGTTGAAATAAATATTTTGCAATTCTATTGATTAAATCGAAATCAGCTGTTCTTTGAATATTAAATGTGAGATAATCCACTTGTAGATTCTCTGATTCGAAACTTAATTTATTTTGCTTGATTTGTTTCCTCCAGTTTAATTAATCGATTTGATACGTAACCTAAATGCTCTTTTAAGACTTTGTAAACAGTCGGACAACTTACTTCAGTTAGCTTGCTAATATCGGTAACAGATAAGTTTTTACTTTCTTGCAAATATTTAACTTTTTGAATCAAAGTTTTATTAATGACTGTTTTCCGTCCCTGATACTTTCCTTTTTTTTGAGCAGCTTGAATTCCCTGACGCTGACGCTCTTTTCTCCGATTATTTTCGAATTCGGCCATAGCTGATAAGGTTGTAGCCATAAGCCTATTAGTAGCTAAATCAACGGAAGTTGGTAAATCTAAAGCAACAAAGGTAATATTTTTTTTAAAAAGGATATCTTGTAACTTTAAAAACTCAAGAGTATTTCGACTACATCTATCTATTTTAGTGACCATTAAGAGGTCATTCTCTTTTAATTTTTGGTTGATTAATTTTTGAAAAACAGATCAATTTTTAATCTCATTAGCCGCGGATCCCACTTCGACAAAAATATTTTCTTCTTCAATTCCATTTTGAATTAATTGTTGTTTTTGAGATTCAATTGATGAATTTGACTCTTGTGATTTGGAACTTATACGAACGTAACCATACTTATTGTTTATTTCCATTGAATATTTTTCTATAACTTATAATAAATAAAGCATACTTTGTATTAAAAGACAAGTCAAGGGTTAGAAAACTGACTTTTATTTATAAAAAATTAATATAAATTTGAAGTATCCTCTATTGTTGGAACGCAATTAAATCTTTATAATTACTGATTAAAATATTAATATATAAAACTAATTTTAATAGATTTTTTATATAGTCTAACCCCATAAGTATCTAAAACAGACTAAACACTTACCTAGTTAATTATTCCTACCAACTGTCAATAAAAACTGCTTAATTTTGATTAAAATTTGACAAATACGAATACTTAAACTATTTTTTTTATTGTAATAATAATTACTTAAATTTAAAGAATAAAGATATGAATGCTTTTATAGCAAGCAATATCGATATTTATTGGCTGTTTAACATTAGGCAATAGTAAAATAGTCAGGATTATAGAATTAGCAGTAACGGGTGGTTAAGAATGATTGGTATAATTACAAGTAAAGTTCTAAATCGCTTTTCCTATGTGGGTGTTGCAGTTCAAACCGTTGGTATTGTTCTGGATACCAAAAAGATTATTGACAGCTCAACACCGCTAGATGGAACAAAAACTAGTTTAGGCAGATTTGGAAAAGGGTATACTCCACCTAAGCTTTTTATAGCTGAAAAATACATTATGGTTATAGAAGGTGTGAGAATCTCGATTATTACTAGCGGTAATCTATCAATTATAGGTAACATTCTGTCTGATATCAGAAGTATTGTTATATATATATTTAACGATAATTATTATATATTAATCATACTAGCAACGTCAAGTATAAAGTTTTCAAAGTGGTAGCCCCATCAGTTGTTAACTAACTTGTTGTAGGTTTGAACTTACACCGTCCTCAGTAGCTCAGTGAG
>JAULBV010179983.1:0-21018 GCA_032358295.1 Pterothamnion heteromorphum | reverse complement strand
GCAGAGAGGCGACTTTTTCTTTGATACATTTTGGACTTAGTTTAGCGATTTAACGTCGCTTAGCTAGTACAGCCCCTAAATTTACATAGCTAGGCCGCTTCTCATCGTTAGCCTAGAAGGCTACGCTCCATAATGGGATCTTCGTTTTGGATAGGTGGAAATATCTCCTAACGCACGGCCTCGATGCGGAAGAAGAGTTTTTCGTCCGTGGGTTGGAACTGGCTACTGAGAGTCGTGGAGGTGGCTCCTCCGGCACTTGGGACTCCTGACATGACCTTAATCCAACTAGCGGAATTTCCTAGATCACTGGTGCGCCAGACATTGTAGGTTTTCCCGGCCACTGATTCCCATTGGAGGGTGACGTCACTACCGCTGAGCGCCATGTCACAAACTTGCAGGGCGGAAGAACCATCGGTTGGGTCTGTCCCCGCGATGTATTCGGCGGCGGCGCTTTGTCCGTCGCCATCCGTATCGGAATTTGCGCCTGCATCAGTTAAAGGTAAACCATACCCATTTAACCAACAATGCGGAATCCCGTCTGCGGGGGTGTAGTTGTCGCTGGTGAGGACGTCAATTTCTCCAAAGAAGGTCAAGGATAAGGCCGGTGCTCCGTAAAGGTCTTTCACATCAAACAAGAGATAACTCGCATCCATGAGCGGATAGGGAAGGTTGTTTCTGATACTGGAAACTGCTTGCAAGTTGAGTGACGGGTTTTGGTTTGTCAGGACTGTTGCCAAGTAGGTCCACGCGGGATCTACGGCGGCACCGCCGGCGGCGGGTGCGGTTCCAGCGGCGGAATAATAAACGTCAAAGCTCTGGTTGGTTCGAACGTTTTGTTGCCAAGAATAGGTATTGATTTCATGGACAGATTGCAGGCCGTTGAGATCAATGAGGAAGCGGTTCGGGGAGGAAGCATCAAAGGCCAAGCTTGCGCCGCTGTCATTCATGTTCGTCTGGGCGACGCCGTCATTGAGAACCGGCAAACCACCACTCCACGCGACGGGTGCATTAGCAGTCGGGATGTTGAAGGTGGCATTCCCTTGTGAGGCGTCTGCGTAGTCGAAGTTCTTGGGGCCGGAAACGGTTGGGAAGTCCCAGTCGGTCGCGCCGGGGGCTACGGCCTCAATGAGAACCTGCAGATCAACGGTGACCGCTTGGCCGACGTCGATTTTGAGCTCCGCAAAGTCCTGCCCTCCGAGGGAGTCTTCGACTTTGACGATCCAGCGGTTGGTTCCGTTGTCGGTGGCAGCGGGGGTTCCAGAGAGTTGGCCTGCTGAACTCATCGTCAACCAACTGGGGCCGGAAATGATTTCATAAGTGATCGGGTTAGCGTTTGCGTCGGTGGCCGCTCCGAATATTGTATCGGTGTAGGCGGCTGATTCAACGGCCATTGATTTCACAAAGCTTTCGGCGGTGAACAGGGGGGCTTCATTGGTGTTGCCTGTTGTATATGTTCCGCCCGTCCAGCGCATATTTGAAAAGACGGGGTCCGCTCCTGCCCAGGCGGGGTAAGAAGTTCCAGCGGTCGCATTGTATGTGACTGCTGGTTGGATTTGGAATAACTCAATGGTTGACCAGTCTGCTAAGGCGGTTCCGTTGTCGAGTCTTTGGAGTTGGCTCAGGGGGATGGAGACGGTGGTGGTTCCTGCGGCTGGCAGCGAAATATAGGTGCGGTAGGTGTTATAATTCCGGCTCTGCCATGATTCAACCGCACTAATCGCGAGGGTATTTCCTGTTCCAGTGGTGGTGACGTCAAATTCTAAGGTCGCATTATCGGGACCGATGAATCGAGGTGCTCCAAATTTGAACGTCCCAAAGTCAAAGGTGCCTGACAGGGTATAGGAATACCAGTCATGGAGGCTGTCATCAAAGGAGTCCACAAGGCGACTATGGGAGTTGTCCGCCACGATGCCATTGAGGGTGAGTTCGTTGATTCCGTTGTCTTCAGCATTAGCGAATTGGACTTCGGAGGTGACGCTGAAGGTGTCGCTTGTTTGAATAAAAGCGTATTGCTGATCGTAGCCGAGGTCGTAGATAACGTCGGCGTAGGCGACGAGGGGCTTGCTTGTATCAAAGACGGGGCAAGCGGCCTCCCAGGTTCCGGGGGAGGTTTCCACCGCGGCCGCTTTATGCCAAAAACGTTCAAGCGGGTAGTAGTCGTAGCCGTAATAAACGTTCACCTCTTTGACGGTGCTTGGCACAGATTGATCTGGGGTGACACTGAAGACGGGAACTTTGCAGGGGTGGTTTAAGTCTAAGGTGGAGGCTGGCTCGGCGGGAAAGCTGAAGTCATTTTTCAAATACTGCCTCATCCACAAGGCGGTCGTGGTGAGGGTAGATTCATCAAGGATATGGTTCGCGTGGGGGGCAGTGGAGACGATTCCTTTGACCCCAGCGGGGAGGAGATTAACGGAGCGCGGAACTTGGTCGTAGGGTGCGTTGAAGTCATTACTTCCGGTGACAAAGGCAGAGGGAACTTGGATAAGTGGCCAGTATGATTCCTGAGAGATTGTGCATTGATACCATTCAAAATTATCGATTTCATTTTGAGGGGGAGTGGTTCCTGCTCCTTGGGGAATTTGCCAGAGGTAGAGGAATTTGTTGGGGAAATCGAGCCCATAGAAGTCCTCGTAGTCCCTACCCGTGCCACCAACAGCAGGAACGATGCATTTGATCCGTGGGTCGGTTCCGGTGATCGTAGTCGTGATACCGCCCATGCTGAATCCCATGACTCCGATGTTTGTGGCATCTACTTCGGGACGGTTCGTAAGGAAAGTGATCGCCCGTCTCGCGGCGTAGGAGTTGAGGATAAAGCTCCCGTTCATAGGGTGCGGAGCGTGCTCGAATAAAGTCGCTCCGTCGCTGAGAGTTTGGTTATCGAGCTTTTCCGTTTTAGAGTGCACGGCGGTAATGACGGGATCTGTCGCGGAAGGTGCGGAGAACTCGACGCTGGGGTCGCGCGCAAATCCAGCCGAGAGTCCGTCCCAGTCAGTGTTGTCATAGTTGGCGCCGGGAATACCTAGGGAAAGGCCATCAACCATGGTCGTGTTCCCGATGGCGCTCATGTGTTTTCCGCCCCAGTTGATCGAGATGACGGCGTAACCTTGAGCAGCCCAGAAGTAGGTTTCAGCCCAAGAAGGAATTTGCCCACCTCCGTGGATGTTGACGATCGCGGGAACTTTGTTGCCCACATTCGCTCCGGTTGGGCGGGCGTAGAAGGCGCTGATTTTTGGGGAAACAATCTTGGTGCTTCCGTCAGGATTGGTGCCGACCAAGGGGCCTAAATCGTAGCGGATGGTCTCGATGGTGACCGGCTCGGGGTAGTTGAAAGGGGCGCCTGCAAATTGGACGTTTTCAGTCAGGTAGGTTGTCGTGTTGAGCGGGTCGTTTTCGATTTTTGCCTGCTGGCCGCCCCACAGCTGAGTCGGGTTTTGTGGGTAGCCAGTGCCATTCAAAGGATTCGCGGAAACCGATGCCCATAAGGAGCATCCTAATATTGTGAAAGCCGTTTTTAGTCTCATCATGTGTGTTTACTTCACATCATGATAGACATTTAAAACGCTAAATATAATCCCCTTTTATTAGGACAACATAGTAATCACTTTGTATAAACGAAAGTCATTTCCTTCACCCATTACTCCATGAATCTAATAAGCCCAAAGATACTTAAGTAATACTCTCATCTCGCTTCCCTTACCACAGGGGATCATTTTAAGCAAAAAAGACCTCTCTTCAAGGTGTCCGATTCGCTTATTCGCATAAATACTGAAATGAACTCATCCCAGTATTTCCAGCACACTGAGTTCCTCAGTGGGTAGATTTTATAAGTTAGGCGACATAGCACTTTTGCTTTGCATGATGCCAATCACCAATCGCATCCCCGAAGGTATTTGATTGGAGGCGGCTCAGGTAGTTATAATAAGCTTCTACGCGAATCTGTTCATCAGAAATCACGGGCAAGTCAGCCGTTTGAGTAACTTCACTGCGAACAACCGTTTTTGCGGACTCCTCTACAGCGACTTCAGATACCTTCGCCGCTTGAGCACGCGCTGCCTTTTTCACGGCTGCTTTTTTTGTGGCCTTCTTAGCAACCTTTTTCACGGTCGCCTTTTTGGCTGCTTTTTTAGTAACGGTCTTCTTAGTTGCCGCTTTTTTCACAGCCTTCTTAGCGGCTTTCTTTGTCGCCTTTTTAGCGACCTTCTTCACAGCCGCTTTTTTGGTTGCGGTTTTCTTAACGGTGGCCTTTTTGGCCGCTTTCTTTGCGACTTTCTTGACTGTTGCTTTTTTAGCAGCTTTTTTCACGGCCTTCTTCGATGCGGACTTGGCTTTCATAGTTCCTTTAAAGTTATTGTTTGTTTGATCTCTTCAATGAGAGATGGCCGTCGATTGGTCTAATCAAATGAATTTGTCAACATAGATTGACTTTTTTATATTACGCTATGTTTATCGTTTCCCTCTAATTTGGATTTGCTTCTTTGCTATTGGAAATTAGATTGGGTGCTCGCATGAAATGGTTACGACGATTGTGGAAAATCAGCCTATTCCTAGTCCTCCTCGGACTGGGCTTTATCGTCTGGGTGAATCTAGCCGCCGTGCGCGCCGGTAATGGACGCCTCTTTAACTCAGTTAACGAGGTTCCCGAAACGAAAGTCGGCCTCGTCTTTGGCTGTGACGACGAAATTAATGGCCGCGAAAACAGATACTTCCGCTACCGTGTCAATGCCGCCGCCGAGCTCTACAAAGCAGGAAAAGTAAAACTCCTCCTCATCTCCGGCGACAACCGCGAGAAATACTACAACGAGCCCCTCGCCTTCTTCCTAGCCCTCGAAAAAGAAGGGGTCCCCCGTGATCGCATGGTCATGGACTTCGCCGGACGAAGCACGCTTGGTTCCGTCGTCCGGGCCAAAGAAATCTTCGGGGTCGATGAAGTCATCGTCATCACCCAGAAATTTCAAAACGAACGCGCCATCTATATCGGCAAAGGCCGCTACGGTGATGACCTGAAAATGTGGGGATACAACGCCCAAGACGTCAACCTCTCTGGAGGCTCTAAAACAAAACTCCGCGAAGTCGCAGCCCGCGTGAAAATGTGGCTCGACGTCCATATCTGGGACACCCAACCCGAGGTCATGGGCAATAAAGAAATCCTCCCTTTATGATTAAATTCTCGGTATTAGGAAGCGGCAGCGCTGGGAACGCCGTCCTCATCGAAGCCCATCACGAAGGGGCAAAGAAACAGAAAACCCGCCTCCTCGTCGACGCAGGACTCAGCGCCAAACAACTCTGCCTCCGCATGGAAGCCCTCGGGGTGCGACCCGAAGACCTCGACGGAATCCTCCTCACCCACGAACACGGCGACCACATCAAAGGCCTCCGTGTCTTTGTCAAAAAATACCGCACCCCCGTTTTCGCCACCCAGATGACCCGTGAAATGGTGCGTGAAAAAATCGCCGAAGCCGCCTCCATCGTTTCTTGGCAAATCTTCGAAACCGCCCAGCCTTTCCAAATCGGCGGCATCGAAATTTCCGGCTTCCCTGTTCCCCACGACGCCGTTGACCCTTGCGGCTTCTTCCTCACCGCTGGCGAAAGTACGATGGGCGTCGCCACCGACTTTGGCTACGCCACCCTCGCCGTCCTCAACGGCCTCCGCGGCTCCCAAGGCCTCTTCGTCGAAGCCAACTACGACGAAGCCCTCCTCGAAAAAGACCTCAAACGCCCCTGGGCAACCAAACAACGCATCGCCTCCCGCCACGGCCACCTTTCTAACAAACAAGTCGTCGCCCTCCTCAACGACCTCAAAGCCGAAGGCCTCACCCGCGTCGTCCTCGGCCACCTCAGTTCCGACTGTAACTGCCCCAAACTCCTCTCCGGCGTCATCGCCGACCAAGTCGGCCTCGAATGCCACGTCTCCTCCCAAACCGAATCCACCCCCTGGGTCTGGTGCGGAGAAGAGCCCAAACAAGCCGCCGGATTCCTCCCTGGACTATTTTAGAAACAGTCCACCGCATCCCCTATTTGTGCGAGACTATCTAATTGAAATTTCTGGCTCACTAACCGAATATTACTAGAACTCCAGAACACCACCATGAAATCATCCAATAAAAAATGGGCCTTAGCCCTCCCCCTCGGACTCCTCGCCACCGGCGCCGCCCTCTTCAACCTCACCGCCCAAGACGCTCCAGCCGACAGCGCCAAAGCCACCGAGAAAAAAACCAAAGTTCTCTACGTTACCCATGAACCAGGCAAATACCACGCCTACACCCCGCAAAAAGAAGCCTTCATCAAAATCGCCGAAGCCAACAACTGGGACCTCTCCATCATGACAGGTGGCCACGACGAAGTTGAAGAAAAGCTCGCGAACAGCCCCGACTTTGCCAAAGACGCCGACGTCGTCGTCTACAACATCTGCATGGCCCGCTCCACCAAGACCAGCGCCCCCCACAACATCATGCGACAGACCAAAGAGCACGGCGTCCCCGCCCTCCTCATCCACTGCGCCATGCACAGCTTCATGCCCACCTACACCCTTGGAGCCAAAGGCGTCCACCCGGAAGGCGCGCACAAAAGCGTTGCTACCCAAGCCAATCTCCTCGCCGACTGGAAGAAAGCCCACCCTACCGAAGCCTTCCCCGCGTGGCCTAACTTCACCGGCATCGCCTCCCGCCGCCACGGCCCTAAAAAGCCCATCGAAATCAAAAAGCTCACCCAAGACCACCCCGCCCTTGCAGGAGTCCCCGAATACGTCACCCCCAACACTGAGCTCTACAACAACCTCATCACCGCTGAGCAATCTCCACAAACGAAGCCCCTCCTCAACGGCGTCCAAAAAATTAACGACCAAAAAACCGACGAAGCGATTGTCCTCTGGGAAAATCCCTACGAAGGTTCCAAAGTACTAGCCTTCACCCTTGGTCACGATATGGCCGAATGGGTTCAGCCTGAGTTCCAAAAGATCCTCGCCAACTCCGTCAACTACCTCAGCACCGTCAAAGCAGCTGAGGCCAAAGCTGAGAAAAAGTAACCCTTCCAAACTACTCATCCAAAAAGCCTCCCCACACAGCAGTGGGCGAGGCTTTTTTGTGGTTAGCGGTTAGCTTTAGAAATGAAACGCTCACACTTGCCCAATGTGCGTCTCAAAAAGTGTTCCAACACTTCAAAGCCTTAGTCCGTAGCACCTGCCTCCACAATGCCAAGCTAATCGCTAAAAGCCAAAAGCCCCACCACCAATCACGCTCACCCCAAAAGAAACCTAAGCCTGCAACTTAGCCAACGCCTGCAACACCTGCTTCGGCTCCACTCGTTTCAAACAACGGTGGTCATCTGCACCCAACCCGCATCGAGCCATAAAGCAAGGCGAACACTCCGCATGCGCCTCCACCGAAACATGCTTCGGCCCCAACGGCCGCTTATAAGTCACCGAATTCGGCCCAAAAATTGTCAAACAAGGCGTCCCCACATGCGCCGCCAAATGCGGAACCGAACTATCCGAGGCAATCAACGCAGTACTATGCGCCAACAAATCAAAGAGCCCCTCCAAAGAAGAAAGCGAATCACTAGGAGCCAAAGTCGCCTGTCCCTCTAATAACCGATGCAGCTCCTGCGCTGCCCGATCTTTCCCGCTCACCGGAACAATAAGCACCTCACTCTTAGCATGAGTCATCACCGCTTTCGCCACCTCGGCAAAACGCTCCACCGGCCACTCATGTGACACCCCGAAGTCCGACCCCGGAGCCATCGCCAACACCGGCGGCACCGACGCCTCAGGACGCGCAGGCGTCTCAAAGTTTCCCTTCTGGAAAGGATCCAATCCCAACTCCGCAACCAGTAATAAATAATAGCGCACCCGGTGCTCCACCGGCTTCGGCCGTTGTGAAATCTCCACCGCCTGCGTTAAATGTTTGGTAATCCCCTCCGCCGGATAGCCAATGCGCACCGGCACCTCCGCCCGCGCCATCGCCGCCGCGCCATTCGCTGAAAAAGAAATCGCCGCCTCATAGTTTGACCCCTTCTCAGAAAGTGCCCGCGCTATCTTCCGTGCCGAGCCACCTGTTGGAAAGGTCACCACCTCTTTCAAACCCGCCACCTGCGCCCAAAGCGGCGCTTGCACTTCAGAACAAAGCACCGAAACCTCCGCACAAAAACCAACCAGTGCCCGAATCGACGGCACCGAAAAACAAGCCTCATCAAAGGCATCAGTAACCGCGACAATCAGTCGTGAACTTGAAGAAAGGGGGGAAGCTTCGCTCATAAAAATCTTAGTCAATTAACTCACCACTATGCTCAGATAATTTCCAACAATTAGCAACCCAGTATCTTATTGGGCTTTGCTCTTGATTCGCATATGGAAGCCCGTGAAAATGTAGCGTTGCTGCAACTCCTCGCGCGACAACACTTCCCTCCCTTTCAACGGATCACCCACTACGAATTGATCACCCTCCTGACCGAGGATGGCAATAAAATGGCCAATCGACCCAAGCTCAACGCCCACCACTGCCGGAAGACCATCTTCAGGCGTAAATCCAGTTGCGAAGTCAAAGTGAGCAACGAATCCGCGCGACCTCACTGCTCTGGCCAAATACCACGCCTCCGTCCCACCCGTATATGAGTGAGCCTCAGCCGCCAACTCCACTTCGCTCGCCTTTACTCCCAGATGTCTTAGGATCGTGGCTGTAGATGCGGCTCCGCAGGTAGATCCAGTACTCTGCAAGCAGATCTCGCCATCCCATTCATCACTGAATTCGTCGGCCTTGATTGGTCCAATGAAAGGTTTCATCACTGGCACTACTGAGAATGCAGCTACACCAAGCAGTGGAATAATGAGGAAAACACGGGACAATGTTGACGCCACAAGCCCACCAGCAACCCCAATGAGCACCACCAGAAACTCCGTTCCCGCAATACTTCGAAATTGATAATACCAGCTCGCATCGGGAAAAAGATGAGCGTAATAAACCGTAAAACTTGCCCCTGGTATCGCTAAAAAAACAGCCACAAGAGAAAGACCCACTCGAGTCTTGAGCGGTACCGCCATCGCGATACGGTAGTTTGCTAAAAAAGCAGTTAGCGCTAAAACTCCAGAGATAATACCTAGCCAATTAGGGTTCATAAAATGAGGGAATGTCAAAATAACCCTTCCCATGATGAGAGCTAGGTTAGTATGAGGTTAGGGTCTTGGGTAGATTAATCGATTAAATTCGTTGTAATCTACTTACAAACAGTAAAAAACACATACATCAAGAAACGGTTCTTAATCCATCTAATAGAATCCGCTCTAATCTGCCTAAAACCCTATTAATAATCACTCCTAATCATGATTGTTCGTTTTTAGGATTCATTCAAATTTCCGTATTTATGAGCACATTGGCGTTTGCCTCCAGAGGATGAAGGACTAAACTACCACCCATGAACGAGGCCATTCGCGCACATTTCCCGATCCTTTCGCAATCCGTGCGCGGGAAGCCGCTTGTCTATTTGGATAATGCCGCGACCACCCATAATCCGACGGCTGTTCTGGAGGCCTCCGCTCGTTATTACCGCGAATACAACTCCAACATCCACCGAGGCACTCATCATCTTTCCCAAGTCGCCACGGCCGCCCACGAAGAGGCCCGCAAGACAGTGGCCAGCCATCTCAATGCGAACCAGCCCGATGAGGTGATCTTTACTTCTGGATGCACTGACTCGATTAACCTCGTCGCGACGATGCTCGGGCAGGGAGAAATCAAAGCAGGAGACGAGATCCTCATTTCCTCCCTCGAACACCATTCGAACATCGTCCCTTGGCAAATGCTTTGTGAGCGCACCGGAGCATCGCTCAAAGTGATACCCCTCAATGCCGACCAAAGTGCTCTCGATCTGGACGCTTACCGCGCCCTCCTCAACGAGCGCACGAAGCTCGTCGCGGTAGGCCACATCTCAAACGCCCTCGGCATTCTCAACCCCATCGAGGAAATAATCACCGCTGCGCATGAAGTTGGCGCCCTCGTGCTGATCGACGGCGCGCAAGCCCTCCCCCATCACGCGGTCGATGTCCAAGCCCTCGATGCTGACTTTTATACCTTCTCCGGCCACAAGGCCTATGCGCCGACCGGGATCGGTGTTCTTTATGGCAAGATGGCTCTCCTCGAAAAGCTCCCCCCGGCGCGTGGCGGTGGCGAGATGATTAAAGAGGTCACCTTTGAGAAATCCACCTATAATGATCCCCCGTTTAAATACGAAGCGGGCACCCCAAACATCGAAGGCGCGATCGCTCTCGCAGCGGCCTTGGATTATCTCAATGACACCCCAGACCTCGGGCTAGAAAAAATCGCCGCGCATGAGCGTAAGCTCCTCGTCCAAGCGGCGGAAGGCCTTCGTAAAATCGACGGCGTGAAACTTTACGGTCCAAAAAACCCCGCCCACCGTCACGGCGCGATTTCCTTCAATATCGAAGGCGTCCACCACTATGACCTCGGCACCTTGCTTGACCAAATGGGCATCGCAGTCCGCACCGGTCATCACTGTTGCCAACCACTCATGGGGCTTCTCGGGATCACCGGAACAATCCGCGCCTCCGTTGGTCTCTATAACACATCCGAAGAAATCGAGGCCTTTCTAACTGCAACGCAGAAGGCGACCAACATGCTCCGCTAAACACCTCTCCTCCCTTGAATATTTTCTCCTCCATCGGCAAAGGCACTCTTGTCTTTCTGGCTTACCTCGGTTCCCTCGTGAACCTGACGGGGGAAATCTTCTACTCGGTCTTCAAAGGCCAAAAACGCTGGCATCAGTTCACGAAGCAGGTCACCGAAATCGGCTTCCGCTCCCAACCCGTCATCATCGTCACGGGTGCATTCACCGGCGCGGTGCTTGCTGCGCAATCCCTTTTCCAGTTCAAGATGTTCCGCCTCGAAACAGCAGCAGGCGGCCTCGTTTCGGTAGCGATGCTCCGCGAACTTGGCCCTACCATCACCGCGATGATGCTTTCCGGCCGCGTCGGTTCCGCGATGGCAGCCGAGATTGGAACCATGAAAGTGACCGAACAAATCGATGCCCTCCGCTCGATGGCCGTCCACCCCGTGGATTACCTCGTCACCCCGCGTTTTCTCGCGATGCTCGTCTCCGTCCCCCTCCTCATTGCTGAGTCCGCAGCCTTTGGCATCCTCGCCTCCTACATCGTCGGCGTCCATGTTTTCAACGTCAACAGCTACTACTGGAACTTCCACGTCGACTACTATACCGAGCTCAATGACATCTTTATCGCGGTCACCAAAGGCCTCATCTTCGGCATCCTCATCGTCATTATTTCCTGCCACCAAGGGCTCATCGTGCGCAACGGCGCCGTCGGTGTCGGTAAAGGAACGACCCGTGCGATGGTCTTCTCCTGCCTCGCCGTTCTCATCGTGAACTTCTTCCTCACCCTCCTCATGCAACAGCTCTTCCCTGCCTCCGTGGCCTAGAGAGCTTTTGGATCATCATCGCTGAGTCCAAAAGAGAGCCTCTTGCGTCTCTAAAAAGGTCTCCGCATTCTTCCCCATAAGCGTTGCTAAAGTCGAGAGCAAGCCCGCCTGAATACAAGTCGGACTGGCCACACTCACCGAGAGCGGCGCCTGGCTCACCGGCCAACCCGTGTGGGGGTTCAAGATATGGGAAAGCCTCTTTCCCTTGTGCATGATGAATTGATTCGCATTGCCGCTCGTCGCAATCGCCCCCGTTTGAAAACGAAACGAAGCCCGCGCGCTCGTCCGTGTCGAAGCCTCCTGCACGCCCACCGCCCACTCATCGCGCGAAAATGGAGCCTTGTTCGTGGCAAGATCACCCCCAAAATTGATCAACACCGGACAGGACGCTTTTTCCTTCACCAGAGCCAAGGCCTGATCTACCGCGTATTCTTTTCCAAAGCCCCCAAAGTCGACCTGCATTCCCGACGGAATCTGAATCACCGATCCATCCCACGAAATCTTCTCCCAACCGATGAATGGGAGAACCTCTTTCACCTGTGCGCGTGAAGGAGGGCTCCCCTCACCTGAAAAGTCCCAGAGCTTTCGCAAAATCCCCGAACTCACATCGAACTTTCCCTCGCTTAGAGAATGAGCAGTCGCCGCAAAATCAAAGAGGCGCGCCGTCTCCTCGTCCACCTTCACCGCTTCGTGCTGATGAATTTGGTGGATCAAGTTATCGTCACGGTAGCGGCTGAACTTCTGCTCAATCCGCCACGCTTCCGCCGAGACAATTTCCAAAACCTCCTGCGCAATCACTTCACGATCCGTCTGAACGAGCACTTCACAAGGACTAGCCATCGCCCGAAACGTCGCCACGAATTCTGACGTCTCCGCGCGATAACGCAGTTCGGTTTTTTGCTCTGGTCGCTTGGCTTTCAAGACTTGCTCTTATCTTAAACGAGGATTCAAATCACCTAAAAATCAATGGTGAAGCGGAACATCAAGGCTGATACGTCCTCGCTCAAGTTCTGATTAAGAAGCTCCCCGAACTTACCGCTCGGCTCACTGAGGTCTTGGAAATAGTATTCCACCCCAACGCTCCAAGGATGCTCGACGCGGTCGCGCCCGTATTCAATCCCGATCGTATAAGCGGTCATTTCTCCTAATCGGTAATCCGCCGAGGCAAAGGAACTACTACTTCCCGAAGCAGGTTCGCTTCCCGAGGTAATAAACGGCTCATAGAAGTCGGCCTCGCTTTGATGATAGATACGGAAATGCGGTTGAATATAGGACTTCTCATTCAAGCGAAACTTATACTTCAGGTCGATGGTATGTGAGTTCACTCCCCAGTCATCGAACATAAACCGGTATGAGGTATCGAGGACGTGGTCACTAAAAAGATCACGCTTATATTGGGCGTAAAGGCTGTGTTTAATCCGTGAATCGGGACGGCTCTCATGCAGGACACGCGATAACCCCGTGACAGGATCTTCCACAATCGGACGACCATCCGCACCAACGACTGAAAGCACTTTAAAAGGATCAGTATGGTACCCGTCCGATGCGCTCAAAGAGTAATTCAGCTGAAAGAGTGAATGCTTATCAATCACCTGCGTCACCCCAATCAAGGCATCAACCGTCGTCTTATTTTCCTCATCGCCCGTGCGCGGCAGAACGCCACCAACATTATCCATCAGGCCAAAAGAAGTGGGAATCCCACCCTCTGGTTTGATCGTATCATAGGCAAAGGTCAGCCCACCCGTGTAGGTGGTATTGCTATCATCGGTATTATAACTAAAGAGCGCATTCGCCGCGAGGGAGAGGTAGTCGTATTCGATCGAAACATTTCCGCCAATCACGGATTTAAAGTTCGAATTCCAACGGCGCGTCCAAGTTGGTGTTAAAGAATAGCGCGTATCGAGAAAGGTCGGATCGAGCACCGTCTTTCCGGGACCAATCGTGTAGCTTCCATTTCCCGAAGGGGTCGTGAAAGTCTGATTCCCATCCGTTGGCACCGCCCCGCTTGCTGAAGCCCCAGTTAGAGAATCGATCGTCAACTTGATTCCCAGCTGGTCATTCACACCAAGCTGATAACGCGCATCAAAAATCCCCTCAATCGCGCTCACTCGGTCTGATTCGGTGTAATAAAGAACTGACGCCTTGAAATCCGTTCCCCAGATATCAGGCTGACTCGGTAATCCTGATTGCCCCTGCACAGTTGATGCACCCAAAAGACTGGCCGAAGCAGCCGCTAGCGAGTTGATTATTTTTTTATTCTTCATAATTTATTTTTCGCAATTAGTTACACCCACAGCCCCCTCCACCAAACCCACGCCCACCACTAGAGGCCTCCTTGCTAAAATAGATATGATCATCGAGAGCCGCCGCTAATGGCTGCGCATCAAGCTGCATATCTGGCCGCGCCAAAATCATTTTCTCCGTCGCATCAACCCCCAGATTCGAACATGAACTCAATCCCACACAGAACGCACATACATATAGCATTAATTTTATATTCCTCATGACTTCTTCCAGACTACTTCTCCATCTTCTTAAATCAAACCAACAGAAGTTTCATTTTGTAATCACTTTACCTACACCGACTCCTCCCTGTTCAAGCTTGCCTCTCCGCCCCCCTTCCCTATCCTCAATCGCCATGAATCGTCGTGATCTTCTTACCCGCCTCAGCCTCAGCTCTGGTGGCCTCCTCCTTTCTTCCTGTGGTGGTCTCAGGCTTGGCCCCGGCCTCACCCCCAGCTACCTCATCCGCCCCGAAATGATGATGGCTAAACTCCTCCCCTACTTCCCGCTCAGCCGTAGCTACCAAGGACTTGCGCAAATCGGTTTTGCCAACCCCGTCCTCAGCATGGTTCCCGATACCAATAAAGTCCGCGTCGGCCTCACCACGAGCGCCGCCTTTGCGGGACTCGGAAGGCTACAGCCCGGCCAAACAAACGGACGCTGTCAGCTCGCGTGCGGACTACGCTACGACCCCGAATCACGAAGCATCTACCTCAAGGACACCACCCTCGAAGACCTCTCCCTCACCGGCATCTCCAACAACTGGATCGGCGGGATCAAACAAATCGCTAACGGCCTCGGCTCACAAATTCTCGAAAAGAATCCCGTCCACACCCTCGAACCCGGACTTGGTTCCACCTTGCTCAAATCAATGCAAGTCACCCCCCAAGGCCTGCGCCTCGGCTTTGGTCTTTAAAAGAACTGCGAATGAAACAAGTCAACATCTACACCGACGGTGGTGCACGCGGGAACCCCGGCCCAGGTGGCTTTGGGGTCGTTCTCATTTGCGGAAATGAAGAACGCGAACTCAATGGCGCTTACGCCCACACCACGAACAACCGCATGGAACTCCTCGCTGCAATCACGGGCGTGGAGGCCCTGAACGCTGGTTGCGAAGTGGAACTCTTTTCCGATTCCAAATACCTCATCGACACTATGACGAAGGGCTGGCTCTTCGGTTGGAAAAAGAAAGGTTGGGTCAAATCCGACAAAAAGCCCGTCCTCAACAAAGACCTCTGGCAACGGCTCGACGCCGCCCAGCAAAAGCACAAAATCAAGTGGCATTGGGTCAAAGGCCACGCCGGACACGCCCAGAACGAACGCTGCGACGAACTTGTCCACGAAGCGATCGACAAGGCCAAGAAAAACAAGGCCCTCCTCCCCGATCAAGGTTACCTCGACTCCCAAAAGAAATAGCCTCTCCCCTCCTCCCGACATCATCTTTTTTCCTTCCTTGCTTGCTTCTTAATCCATCATCCACAATAAAAAACTCATGCTACGCCAAGTCCTAAAATCCAAACTCCACCGCGCCATGATCACGGGCGCTGACGTCGACTACGAAGGTTCTATCGAAATCCCTACCGACCTCATGGAAATGGCCGGACTCTGGGAGGGCGAAAAAGTCCTCGTCGCCTCTGCCACCACTGGCAACCGCCTCGAAACATACGTCCAACCTGGCGAGCCAGGCACGGGCCACATTCTCATCAACGGCGGTGCCGCCCTTCGCATCAAAGAAGGTGAACGTGTCACCATCATGGCCTTCGCCATCTCTCACGAACGCGTCCTTTCCCGCCGCATCGTCCTCAACGAGAAAAACGAACGCGTCCGCGAACTCGACCCAATGTAGGCCTCTTCGGAAAGGCGAGGTGCCTCTCAGTTCCTAATTCTTTCTTCTTAAATCTTACCTCTCATGAATCTAGGAACTCCCGTCACCCTTGACCAAATCGAACCCACGCTCAAAAAGCTCTGGGAAGCTGACAACGCCCGCACGAACGCCTCCCTCATTAACCTCGCCGTTTATACCGAAGTCCCCAGCGACCTCGAAAAAAACTCCGCGATTATTCAGGAAATCACGCGTGAGCACGCCTGCCGCGCCCTCCTCTTAGCGGTTGACCGCGAGGCCAACGACACCGAAATCAGCAGCTGGGTCACCGCTCACTGCCACCTCGCGCACGGCCAAAAATCCGTCTGCTGTGAGCAACTCTCCTTCCTCCTCAACGGCCTCACCCCTGGGCGGATGAACAACACCCTCTTCGCCCACCTCCACAGCGACCTTCCCCTCGTCCTCTGGTGGCAAGGCCCCCTCACCTCCACCTTCCGCGACAGTCTTTATACCAAGATTGACCGCCTCATCGTCGACGGTCTCTCTTGGGAAAATCGGGACGACACTACCGTCGCCCAAGAATACGCCAAGCTCGCTACCGCCATGGAAGCCTGCGCCACGCAGAACTCCCTCATCACGCAAGACCTCGCTTGGTCTCGCACCTGGTCCTTCCGCACCGCCCTCGCCAATATTTTTGACGAGCCAGTCGCTAGCCAATCCATTACCCACCTCCACGAGATCAACATCACGACCACCCGCGAAACCCACCTCCTCGCGCAGTGGATGATCGCCTGGCTCGCCAACCAAGCAAGCTGGGAAATCCAATCGGTCAGCCCACAAAAGATCACTTTCAAAAACTCGAACGGCCAAACTGTCACCGCCAACATCGTCCTCACCGATGAAAACATCAACTGCTGTGCCCTTCAAAAAATCGAACTCCTCTCCCCCGACACCACGATTCTTCTCAGTCGTCCTTGCAAGCACAACGAAACGACCCACCTCTGTCAGGAGCTCCACCACCACGGCCAGCAGCTTATCCAGCGCACCGCACCGCTCGACCACATCACCGAGCCAAAAATCATCCTCGCCCGTCAGCTTTCCAGAGGAGGAAAAAACTCTCTCTACAAACAAATCCTCCCCACCCTCCAAGCTCTCCTCACCGAAGCTTAAAATTGGCCGGAACATCATACGGATTAACTCCGTGCCCCCATAGCTTCCATCCAAAGAAATCTCCTCGATCCGTGAAAGATTCACGCTCTCGGAGAGTATTCTTTAGCTGATGGAAACACAAACTCAAGAGCCCTATATCCAAACTGTCAGCTCTCGACGCGAGTTCATGAAAAAGGCGACCCTTAGCGCCCTCGCCATCTCCCCCCTTTCTAGCCAACTTTTAGCCGCTACTCCAGAAACGGCCACCGCTTCCTCCATCAGCTTACAAGGCCGTCTATTCAAGACCTTGAAGTTTGGCATGATTAAAGGGCCGTCTGTCCTCGAACGCTTCCAAATGGCCAAAGATGCCGGCTTCTCTGCCGTAGAATTTAACACCCCAGGCCTCCCTATCGAAGAAGCCAAGGCCGCGATCAAGGCCACCGGCATCATTGTTGATGGAACAGTCTGCGCCACCCACTGGGCCGTTCGTCACAGCGACCCCAACCCCGCAGTCCGAGCCAAAGCCCTCGCCCATCTCCAAGCCGGAATCAAAGAAACCCATGCCGTCGGCGGCAGCACCATCCTCCTCGTGGTTGGACACGGAAAAGACGGCACCCACGATCAAGTCTGGCAACGCTCTGTTGCCAATATCAAGCTCGCCCTGCCCCTCGCAGCCCAACTCGGAATCACCATCGTCATTGAAAACGTCTGGAATGAATTCTGCTATGACAAAAAAGGCGACACCAACCAAACCGCAGAACTCCTCGCTAAATACGTGGACGAATTCAACTCCCCCTTCGTCGGCCTCCAGTTTGACATTGGCAACCACTGGAAATACGGCAACATGGGCGACTGGATCCGCCACCTCGACAAGCGCATCGTCAAGCTCGACGTCAAAGGCTTCTCGCGTGCGAAAAACAAATTTACAAAAATCGGCGAAGGAGATCTCGACTTCGCCGATGTCCGCAAGGCACTCTTAGAAATCAACTACCACGGCTGGTGCGCCGCCGAGGTAGGTGGCGGCGACCTCAACCGCCTCAAAGAAGTCTCCCGCAACATGGACCAAGTCTTCGCCTTAAATAACTAACCCCTCAACATCATGTCAGACCAAAAACCAACCGAAGCTAAATCACCCCTCACTCCCCAAAGCCGCCGCAACTTTGTCAAAACAACAACGCTCGGAACCGCCGCCGCCCTCAGCCCCCTTGCCTTCCCCAGCGCATTTGCCGCCTCCGGAAACGCCGCCGGAAAGAAACAGCTCAAAGTAGGCGTCGTCGGACTCGGCGGACGTGGTAGCGGAGCGGTCAAGAACATCCTCGAAGCAGATCCTGATACGATTCTCTGGGCCGCTGGTGACATCTTTGAAGACCGCATGAAAAAAGTAGCAGGCTTCGAGAAAAAATACTCAGGCCGCGTCGACACCGACGGCGGCAAACGCCACTTCGTCGGCTTTGATGCCTACCAGAAAGTCATCGACAGCGGGGTCGATATCGTCCTCCTCACCTCCACTCCCGCCTTCCGTCCTAAGCACTTCGCCGCGGCCGTCGCAGCGGGCAAACACGCCTTTATCGAGAAACCCTTCGCCGTCGATATCCCCGGGCTTAAAAGCATTATCGACACCGCTAAGAAAGCGCAAAGCAACGGCCAATCCGTTCTCACCGGCCTCGTCTGGCGATACAGCACCCACCTCATGGAACTGCACAAGCGCATCCAAGATGGCGCTATTGGCGACGTCCTCTCCACCTCCTCCTTCTACGCTGGAGGTGGCCGACCCAACAAAATGCCCGACATCAAATTCAAGCCCCCCACAATGTCCAACATGGAATGGGCACTCCGCTACTGGCAGAACTTTCTCGAACTCAGCGGCGACAGCATTAACGAATACATGATCCACGGTATCGACCGCATGTCTTGGGCCATGGGAGATCAAATTCCCGTGAAATGTCTCGCCAGCGGAGCCAATACCATGCCCTTAGAAGGAGCCAACAACTGGGACAGCTTCTCCCTACACTACGAATACGCAGACGGTCGCACCGCAGACTTCCTAGGACGCCAAATCCCCGGCACCGATGCTGGCCGAGGTGATAACATCATCGGCTCTCAAGGCCGCGCCGTCATCGAGGGAGGCAACGTTTCAATCATCAAAAACGGCAAAACCACTTGGAAAAGCTCCGGAGGACTCGGCTACGTCAACGAACACAAAATCCTCATGAGCCACATCCGCAGCGGGAAGGTCTATAATGACGTCATCGACAAACTAGCGAACAGCCATCTCGCTGTTCTCATGGGACGGAATGCCGCCTACACCGGCAAGTTGATCACCGATAAGCAAATCCTCAACTCAAAGGATCAACTCATCAACACCGACAAGCTCGACTTCAATACCCCCTTCACCGCGCGTAAGTCCGCACTACCAGGTAAAACAAAATTCGTCTAAACCGATGAAAAAATCGATCCCCTACGGCAAAAAAATCGCCTTAGTCGGCACCTCCCTAGCGCTCCTCAGTAGCGCGGGGCTGGCCAGTGAACCAGCCAACCTAGCTGAACCGACAGAGCCAGCGGACATCAAACCCGCCCTCGCTAACGATGACCTCGACGAAGAGCAACTGCGCCTCGTCACCCTCATCCACAAGCGGATCACCGACTACCAAGCGATCAAAAACAAAACGAACGACCAGAAAAAACAACCGTTTACCGCCTACGAGGAAACCTACAAGACCGGCCTCAAATTTGAAATGCTCCCCGTAAACGCCGGGACCTTCACCTGGAAAGGCGAGGAAGAAGGCGACCACTTAGAAGTCTCCCTCTCCTCCTTCTGGATGGGTAAAACGGAAGTCACTTGGGATGGATTCTACCCCTTCATGGAATCGGCTGTCCCCCGCCAGAAAGACGGCCAAGTCCTTGATTTTGCACGCCCCCAAATCACGAACGACATCGATTTCATCGCCCGCCCAACCCCACCCTTCCACCCCATGAACTGGGGGATGGAACGCGACGGACACCCCGCCGTGAGCATGACCCAACACGCCGCCCTCAAATACTGCCAATGGATCAGCTACCAGACCGGCCACTTCTACCGCCTCCCCACCGAAGCGGAATGGGAATACGCCTGCCGCGCCGGGAGCGATAAAAATTACAGCTGGGGCGACGACATTGCCGAAGCTGAAAAGCACGCCTGGTTTGGCGGTGACGCCGGATCGCATTACCAAAAACCCGCCCAGAAAAAACCCAACGCGTGGGGGTTTTACGACATGCACGGCAACGTCACCGAATGGACGCTCGACCAGCACGTTCCCAACCGCCAAGCCTACTTTGGTAAAAAGAAAGTCACCAACCCCTGGGTCAAAGCGACCAAACCCTACCCCCACGTCACCAAAGGCGGCTACTGGAAACAGCAGGCTAAAGAACTCACCGCAAGCGGCCGTCTCCCCTCAAAACCAGAATGGAAAGTAACCGACCCCCAGAACCCAAAAAGCATCTGGTACCACACCGACACTCAATGGGTAGGCTTCCGCCTCGTCCGCCCCACCAAAATCCCCACCGTCGAGGAAATGTATCACTACTGGAATTCTGGAGTGGCATTTGACGGCGACTCCGCCGTCTATCATTAGCAAAGGTAATTGGGCTTCATAGAAAGCACCCGTTGTCATGAAAGCAGCCTCATTTCTGACCCTCCTTGCCCTCCTCCTTTGCCAGTGCAAGCATCAGAAAACAACTGAACCCATACAGAAGGCTCCGCTCACCAAACACCACTTCTCTGAACCTCACCTCGGCACCATCGTTCACCTCGTCTTCTACACCGAGCAGCCAGAAAAAGCCGAAAAACTCGCCAAGCGCTGCTTCCAACGCATCAAAGACCTCGACGCCGTCTTCTCAGACTACCGCCCCGAAAGCGAGGTCTCTAAACTTTGCGCCAGCCCCGTCGGTGAAGCGCATCAAGTCAGCAATGACCTCTTCACCGTCATCGCCTATGCTCAATCTATCTCTGCCAAGTCTGACGGAGCATTCGACATCACGGTTGGCCGACACACCAAGCGATGGAGGACACGTGCTACCGCTCAAGAAGATCAAATCAACTACCGACACCTCAAACTCGATCCAGCTCAGAAAACGATCACCCTCCTAAAACCACTCACCATTGATCTCGGAGGCATCGCCAAAGGCTACATCGCTGATCAGCTCATGCGCATGACCAAAGCCGAGGACATCAAGCACGCCGCCGTCATCATCGGTGGCGAAACCGTCCTCGCCGCCGCCCCGCCAGGAAAAGAAGGCTGGAGGATTGGTCTCGAAAACACCGAGAAAAAACTCATCGGCACCTTGTTG
>JAULBV010178872.1:0-21057 GCA_032358295.1 Pterothamnion heteromorphum | reverse complement strand
CGTCCCCCCCCCCCCCCCCCCTCGAACTCCCCGCCCTCGCCCCCGCACTCACGAACCCCCGCCCGCACAGCAACTTCTCCTCCGTTCTCGTCCTGGTTATTCTCTCCGCACTTTCCTCGCTTGGAGGGCGCCGCGCATAAGCAGCGCATCTTGCAGCAAGACTCGCCATATCACCCGGAACCGGAACAGCAGCGGGTATTGCACAAAAACTTCCGATCCGTCCTTCGCATCAATTCATCCCTTTCGCATCGTTTCCGCCCCCGAACCCCGACGTCCCTGAACAAGTCTACACCAAGAAGAAATCCGAACAACGTCCGATCCAGCTCTGAGCGACCTTGTCAAGCCCTACCCAGCCCGAATCAAGTGAAATGGCTCCTTCCACCGACGATCCAGTGACCTCAAACGAAGACGCCTTGCCAGTGATCACTGTTCAAGCAATGCGAGGCGGTGATGCTGATCGGTCCGGGACGATACCCTCTGAGCCGGAGGTAGATCAAGATGTTGTGATGTCTGCTGCTCAGAAGTCTGATGAGGCGACTGCAGCGCAGCAAGGAATGACTCCCGGCCTCGTGCCGTCGCCTCCAGACCCACAATCCCCGGTTGGGACTGGAGGTGGACCCGCATTAATCCCACCTGGTGATAATGCTGCACCCCCCACGCCCGACAATGCAGGCGTGGATGAAGGCCAGCAACATGCCGTGGACGACGAAGACGACGAAGGAACCGTGGTGAGCGTTTCAACTTTCAAGGCGCATAACTACGACAGAAAGTTCGGTCTCGTCAAGCTTTCGCAGGTACTTGACCCGGCTGTTCGTCTTCGGGACGTTTCTCAGCAGCACGTCAACATGCTAAAGAGCTGCTTCCTGCAGTTTGGTTATAACCCAAACGAGAACGGGTTTATAGCCGCGACCATACAGAAGGCGAACATACCGGATCTGGGCGCTCGACGAATCCAAGATGTCATCGAGGAGTCTACCGTTATCGACCCGGCATGGCGGCCGGTAATTCTGGACGGTCGTCACCGCATACATGCCATTCGTGACCTGCTCCGTGAACACCCATCCATGTTCCCCGACGGCGATATGCTACGAGTCAACTTCGTGTTTCGCAAGGATGGAATTGACCTGACCAACTCGGAGATGCTAAAGTGGGGTCAGATGACAAACAGGACGAATAGCTTGGTGAAAACTGACAATGACTTCATCAGCAAGTGCACTTCTCTGAGCAAGTATTGCGCCGTCTTCCGCATGGATTACAACGTCCCTGTCTCTGCTACGAGTCTGAAATCGTTCACGAAGGATCTTCACAACAGCCTTTTCTTTGGAGAAATGAGTGAAAAGTACTACCGTCGGTACGCAAGGCTAGCACAGGTCTTAGATCGTCACCCAGGAGCCCTGGAATACCTCATTGAATGCAATGATCGCCTCGTAGCCGCTTATGAGCACCACCCTGACCCGAACGAAGACGAAGAGGACGGAGTGCTCCAGCTCACCACAAAAGGGCGCAGTACTCGGCTGGCAATGTCATTCTTAGACACCACATGCCTCACCACTCAGGATACCTTCACCGTTTTCTTGTTGTTCGACACCCTCACCACCCACATTATGCATCCTCTGCGATCCGGGGCCTTTCATGCCAAGGGCTTCTATGACTACTGCCTACAACTTGTACGCGTTTTTCGCCACATCCGTGCAGAGCTCCGCCGGAATTCAACCGAAGAGGACTTCTTCAAAGAGAACGTTAACATACCAACGGGGCAAAGCACCGTGCGTGAGTACTTTGTACGAATTGGTTCCAAGTTTCGTTGTGTGAATCGGAAGACAGACCCTGAACGCGACGCCCTCGACAGAAAGCGCATCCTCCTCACCAACCAATTCCTGAGAAAAGCACTAGATCCAACCACTGCTACATCGGGGTCCGCTAAGGCAAAAACATCTGGCAAGAGAAACACCTGGGGTGCACGTTTCCGGGCACCAACGAAGAAGAAGGCCGCAACGCATCAGACGGACAAAGACAACACAGTTGACACCACCGTGACTGCTCAGAAACATACACGGACCACTCGAATCGCAGCTCCAAAACACAGTTTGAAGGAAGTGTCGGACACGGAAGCTCGGAAAGAAAAAATGCCAAGACTGGAATGCGAAGACGCAGCGGAAACCATCGACGATGTTAGAGCCCGTCAGAAGGACTTTGACAAAGACGAAGATATGGAACCGCCTCGGGGACTCATTGCGCGAGATCCCTACACGAGTCCTATCTCCGCCTCGTGGTGCGCTATGGTGCGTGCGCCAAAAGCTTTGGCTGCGGTCCGAGAACAAGTTGCCCAGGAACTGGAAGAACATCACGATGATATCCGAGCATACCTCCGGGCGATACATATCCAGGACCGTCACCGAGCAGTTTACTTTGCCTCGGTGGAATTGGTGCAGGAGCTCGTCGATCTGAGTTGTTCCTGGGGCGGGTTTCGGACCTTGTCATATCGCCTAGGTGCGCCTAGTGAAGGCAACATGGACGACTTCGAACAGGCGCTTTGGCAGCACATGCGACGCCTCAGCAATGCACAGGACGGTGCAACTTTCTACGGAATGCACCGTGAACGTCTGCTTGGTAGAGGATGGACAGTTCTTGAAGGAATGGCCGATCCATTTCGGCTGGAGACTCCAAGGGCAGATGCCGTACGAAACTGGTGGCCGACGTCTCTTAGCGACCTTTTCGCCTTCTGGGAGAAATGCTTCGAGGACACCATTTCCAGAGGCGAGACGCATCTCTGGGAACCTATATTCAACACCGGCAAAGACGTCGACACACATAACAACACAAATGGGAAGAGCAGGTTCATTAGCAAGCCAGAGTTTCTTTTCAAGTTTTGTGAGGAGCCGGCCAACCTGCGCTACGCAAAGATGCGCGTTGCGTTCGAACTGTGGATCGGTGCCATTGCAGCACAGCTCCAGCTAGGTAACGTCCCGGGACAGCCAACGCTCTTCTTCCCCGTCACTGGCATGCGTGTTCTGGCTACAGGGAAGGGGTGCCCTCGCCAAGGCAGTCACAATGACTTCCCATTTTCAAAGTCTCTGGATCACGGCTACTTCATCATCGTAAGCGGCCGTCGAGGTTTCCCCCTCTTCGTTGCCGACAATTCTCACACGTTCGTCCACCTACCGAAGGATTTGCGCCATGCCTTGGCCAAGTGCATTGAAATGGACAAGGTCATGGTCCCTCCAAACAGTGTATTCATCGGACATGGACACCTCACACATGCAGGCGGTTCTTTTGAAGATGGGCTGACCAACGCGGATGAAGACGGTACGTGGTGCATTCGGGCGCATTTATATCTGGCTGATGTACGCCTGAAGATTAAGGATGCCGTCGAGTTCTCTCTTGCTCCGGTGGTGAAAGCGAGCGAAGCCGGAACTCTCCCGTTGCCGCTGTTGCATGCAATGTATACCATGGACAATGCGCAGGTCAACCGTGGTGAGGAAAGAGCGAAGAATGGTGCTCCATCTCGGCCGCCGCCTGATACCACGAATCAGTCTTCACCACTCCGCAATACTGAAGAGGCCGAAGGTGTTTCGGGTGCTCAGCTCCCCGGGGAGGGAAGGGCCCTTTCCTGCAAGAACCCGACAGTTCCAGAGACACCGCCACCTGTTGAGGACGAAAACGTTGCCAACAATGTCGCTACTACTGCACAACTTCCTACTACGGACAACGGTAGAAGTAGAAGTGAAAATGGGGCCACAGACGTGGTAGTGAATCCGGCCGCTGTCGATGACCCAATCGTTCAATACTTGATGCAGTAGGCCTCCCAACGATTTCATGCCCCACCCGAGCTTTGCTTCCCATTAAAAAATCAAATCCGGTAGTGTTGCACTAAGCCGTATCGCGTGCAACGATGATGAACGGCTTTTCCCGCGCTAGCAAACTGCGGACGAATGCAGGTGCTCTGTTTCGTCGCCCATCGTACAGATGCAATCTGTGCTCGCCTATTTTTTCGAACGTCCATATCGTGTGTCGTGCAATACATTCTTGCCCCGGGGAAGCTGGCGTAGAGGACACCTCTTCATTCACTCAAAGATGAAAAGTATTTTACAGTTGTAAAACGAGGTCGCTGTCGGAAAAGTGTATAACATTCCTGGTGATCTTAAGACAATAAAACCTGATTTAGGAAACTGCTCTTAGGCTTGTGGTAATGGTACAAAAAGAACTTGGTACTTCACATGAAAATTGTGACACGGGTGTCCCAGACAATGGTCCGCTTCTTTTTCCCCACTCATAATTAGATTTTATGACTACAGAAACGTGTCATACTTATTCCTGCTTTCGTATGGAAGGATTCCATGTCAAGACAAGCTTTCATCGGTTTTACAACGTTCCCCTAACTAACTTCATGAATTCTTCTACAAATTAATAATTACCATCTCACCAAACTCGACGTAAACAACCCTTACTTCGGCAAACGTCCATCAATAAGTGCCATTTTCGTACGTCCGCGAAGATATGGCACATCTGAAGACGTAAACTCGGGCCTGGATTGGCGCTCAATGGCTTCGGCATAGTACATAATGAACACTCCACAAGAGCTCCCGTCTTCCTGTCGGGGGGTAATCTGATCACCTCCACGAACTTTCCACAGCCGAATTCTCATTGCAGTAGCAACAGCATCACCCACCCACTGCCTGACCTCGTCTTCCAACCAATGCTTCAAATTCCTTATTACCAACTCGTTCGGCTGCTGCCTCATCGGGCAAAGATATAAAAATGTCCGCAGTCGAATGTCAATGACTACCAAGACCCAGTGGCTTTCATCAACAAGCACCGGCACCGTGATAACGTCCACATCACGAATTGTCCACCCGGTCTTGCGGAGCCATGTGCGCACTCCGGCATAGTCGTATGCTTCCTTCGAAGCTGATAAACGTTGATAGAAATACGTTTGGAGGCTTGAACAGCGCGGTCTTCCAATGGGTGGTATACGTGGACCGCTGATTCGGCGGAATGGTACAAGAACGTTGCAGTATTCGTGACCAGCGCGTCCTTCCTTAAGCATTCGGTGGTATGCTCGGTTTCGATTCTGTACCATGGACATGAACGACGAGATTACAGAATCGTTCACCCATGTTCGTGGCTTGAGCGTGTCCATGTCATCAAGCTTCAAGCGAATGTGAGACCGCTCCACCATGGCTACTGTGTCGCCCGTAAGGCATCCCTTCAAAAAGGATTGAACCCTCTTTCGTTCCAGACATGTCAATGGCGTGGTCAACACAACAATGCCTGCTTCTTCCAGAATCATTGGAGGACTCAGCCTTGCAGCCATCGATGCAGTGCAACGAGCTGTTCTTGGAATACAAGGCGTTTCTCGTCGCACTCTAAGTCGAACTGGACATTTCTTGACACTCACAGCGTCGTCACAACCAGCAACTTCCGGGTTGGGTACTGGCCCGTCACAGGCCCTAACACAAGTTTTCTTTTCGGGCCGCCCAACTTCTACAACACATGGCGTCTGCGCACCATACCGTTCACTGAAGCTTCCCAGGAGTCTTACAGTACTTGACTTGGAACAGTCCATGTCAATCGTTCGGCGTCTCTTCCGTACAGGGAGACATAGCTCCTTTGCAGGACTGCCATCTTGTTCTGGAAGTACTGCTGCTTCATCATAACTCCCTCCCTCGAAGCCGGGAACAGGGGTGCACGTTTCTTGCGCGCTTGGTCTCCGTGCTTCATGCTCCGGCACGGATCGGCCATTGCCAGAGCCACTAGTCGACCGCAAGTTCTTCACATGCCTCCCAGGCAGTTCCACGGCAGACGTTGGGCTTGTTGACGGTGGAGTGTCGGGTAGGTCTATTTCGTGCCCAGGCAAGCCTTGGTTTCGGCTCGAGTCAATGATGAATGCCCGGAGGCAAGAAAACGCAAATCGGTCCTTGTCTTCATTGGTTCGAGAACCGATGCGTCGCCGCATCTCCGTAAAGTCTTGGGCGTGGAAGGGGGGGAGGGGGAGGGGCGGCGGTGGGATGAGGTGCCCGGAAGAGGACGGTTCCCGAATCGTGTACGAAAAGGAGGTAATAATGAGCACGAAGAATTTGATTTCATTTGTACAGTGCAGTTTCCGCAGTTGATTAAATATATATATTTAGGTCCTGTTATTATTCAAGTTCACACCTATTTTACTTCATGAATCTCGTTTTACATTCATTTATTCTTTCCGTTTCGAATCTGCAATACACGCACCTTACTGTCAATCACCGCCTACACAGCCACACGACAAAGTTGCTCAGGCCAGTGAACGACGGCCATATGTACATTACAGTGTCCCGTGTTCCCTTCCGTTGCATCCTGCAAAGCACACTACACGCGCCACTCCCACTCTGTACTTCCCTCCCTGTCCCTGATCTTTTCTTCTCAGTTCCGCTGCACCCCCATCTCTCTCTCTCTCTCTCTCTCTCTATCTCTCTCTATTTCTCTCTATTTCTCTCTCTCTCTCTCTCTCTCTCTCCGTGTGCCGATCTGGTGGTTGGCACAAACTCTACTTGGCACCTTCACTTCATTTGCACTGCACTGGACGTGCATTGATTACATCAGCAAGGTTCGATCACCCAGACAATTATGACTTTCCAAGGCTCCTTAACTCAAAACTGTACTGGCTCAAGTTCTTCAGACGTGCCCCTAGGTCCGGATTCCTTCCGTGCTATGCCGCGTGAACGTCATGCGTGGGAGAGTCCATCGATGTCCACCAACACTCGACTGTTTATTGAGAAGATGTTGAGGGACAAGGTAATATCTTTCCCAGATGTTGTGCGGTACTTCCTTCCAACTGGTGCTTCCTCTTCTTTCCGTGCTCCTTCCACGGCACCCGCCGGGACCGACACTTTTCCTCATCCTTCCATTGACGAACATACCTTGGAGGTTTGGGTGGATGACTTCATTGTGAATGCAAACAGGTCTATTCAAGGCGGTATTTTCGACCTCAAATCTATATATTCCAGGTGGGAAGACGAGAACTTTTGTGTGCTCAGGTACATAGGGATGGCAGGGGTTCTTTCAGATGTTGATATACTGAAAGAAGAAGGTGTATCTTTCTGTGAAGCACTACTAACGGAACTTATGAGACACAGCGGTGTTATGCAGGAAATTCGAGCAAGGCGGACTTTGCTGCTCATGCAAAGGTTTTCTGCATTGTCCGTCGACGACTTTAACATTACGATTACCCTACTGGTGGATTTGCACTGGATTAGTTCTGGGACACACAAAAAGTATGGCGAGGCGAGAGCTTTATGGATAGGAACAAGGTCTATTGTTGAGCACATTTCTGTTGGTTCATGGATCATCGTCTATGGAATGAACAAGCCTGGCTTGGATAGTGATTCTGATTTCGAGGGGGGCGGTACATCCCCTCCGAACGGATGAACGTGTCCTCAGATGAGCCAAAACTTCCTTTCCTTTCTCTTTCCATACTCGCAATATGTATCGACTTCCCAACGTTTCGTACCCTACAAAGGGAACTGGACGTTGCTCGAATCCACCGCACACAATCCAGATAAACCTCCCCACTTCAGAGAACACCAAACCCGATTCTGTACCCCTCCTCGTTCCTCGTCCAACCAACTGGAGTACTTCATTATGGCCTCGACCCGGTTCCTTTCCTGAATCGGCAGCAGCAAATCCCGTTGCGTGTCAACGTCCATAAGAGCTTTCAGTACGGCATCCCCTTTCCAAGCCGAGTACCATACTGGGAAGGCCATCATTCCAGCTGCTCTGTTTTGGCAATTTCGAGGACCAAAACCATCCTCATGCACTGTAAAACCGAAAAGTTTGTCGATGCCACATGCGAAGCACACACCCTTTGGCAATGTATTCGCAATCGGACACTTCCTTCGAATATGCCCAGACGAAAAACAAACTCCGCATGCCATGCCCAAACTGCAAAAGTCATGCTTCACAAACACGTTCTTCTTCATGAGGCAATTGCAACAGCACCCCTGTACCTTCTTCGATATAACCCTGAACATTTCCTGTACATGCCGCTGTCCATCCAATGTCGCAATGTTGCTTGTGTGGTTAACTTGCACAACGGAGGGCGGAGTTTCCGAAACCCGCTTTCCATCAGGGTTTCTTACCCTAGTACGTGTTCCTGAGGATTGTCCGAATACAACCACTTTTCCGACGCCCCCTGCGTTCCCTCCACCAGCTCGGCGGCCTTGCACACGTCCTCCATTCCGGACTACGACATGGCTTCTTGGTTCGTCCGGTTCACTGATTTCGTCTGGGCTGCTGGTTGAAGAACCGGTTCTTCTACCCGTGGAAGGAGTGAAATTCCCGGCATGTTCTGCTTCACCAACATCAACACAAACATCACACCAAGCGTCTCGGTTATCGTCATGAATGCAAATGCCCGGAGACTGCCCATCGAGGAGGGAATACAGTCCTTCTCTCCGACATACACGACGCTCCACCGCCCAGTTGCAAAATTCAGAATAGAGCTCCTCTTTCGCGTGCAATGGCCGATGGCCAAGTCCCACGTCAGGTTGCCCTGTAACTCCAGCACCACTGTCTCGGCGCCCTTGAACAATTTCTTGCATCATCCTGGCGTAGCTTCTGCTGTACAAAAGTACAGCTAATGACGTACGACCGTCCCTGCCAGATCTTCCAATTTCTTGAGCATATTCCGGGAGGCTGTTACTTCCACCAAAGTGAATGACGCCCCTAACGTTACCACAATCCACACCAGTTCCAAACGCACTTGTGCAGAGCATCAAGCGTACTTCCGAAGACCCTATATCGGCGTTCCACGCATTGTGCACTTCCTTTCGCGCCGCAAGACTCATCTCTCCGTCATATCTCAAAATCATGAACTTCCGACAAGTAGAGTTCTTCGCCCCGTCACGTTCCAAGAAATCTTGAAGGTGACGCAAGTGCATTATAACTTGCCCATAAATCAGAATCCGAACTCCCTCTCCGTTCTTCACCATTTCCATTATTTTCCTGACTTCAACTTGCACGCTTCGCCGTAAAGAGTTCATTTCATCGCCCACACGCAAGCATTCCACGTCGACAACTCTTATAGCAATGTTTCTTCGAACAGAGGGCATACGATACACAACAGCTTGATCAAGCCCATGAGCCCGTATCACATCTTTCGTGAACCGTGGAGGAACAGTGGCTGAAAACATAATCCTCGGAACAGGGCACTTCAGAGAGCGCAACGTATGTTCCATGTCACGCAATGCACGCCTGAAGCCTCTCCACGTTACAGTCAAGTGTGCCTCATCAACGACAATACGTTTCAGTAAACCAGATGCATTCAACCGACGGACAAAACTGTGGAATCCCGAGGGCAGCATGTGTTCCGCCGTTAATATATACACTTGTGGGCTGGAAACCGCATCTCGATCTTCCCAATGCCCAACGCTCAGTCCAAACTTCTTGCAACGCTCCGTCAATTCCACGTTCAATGCCACTAGTGGGACTATAACAATAGTTACTCCCTCAGCAGCTTCCATGAACGCAGGTAGCAGAAAGCAAATTGTCTTACCAGCAGCAGTCGGCATGATCACGAGTGTATCTATGTCACCTTGAGAAACAGCGGCACAAACATCGGCTTGCATCGGTGATCGGAACACCGCATTCTCGTCCTTGAGCATTCTACGCAAGGATGGAAGGAGATATTTCGCATCCTGCATACACACTCGTGGTGATGGTTGCAGTAATCGGGGTTCCTCACTTGCCGCAAGCTGCACCTGCCTTCTTGAATCATGATGCCCGGACGAGTGCTCACACCCCGCAACACGCCGCCGTGACACCGGTAGTTCTGAAGTATGCATAGGACCACTTTCGTTCTCATACCCATCCGGAAACACACGTTTCCCGCATATCTTCTGCAGTGCCTTGCAGACCATGTCCTCCAAGAATTCGGCACCAACTCCGTTCGGCACATCCTTCCTGACTGAAATCTTCGAAACTTTCTTTGTGAAACTCGTCAATCCCAGGTGTTGGTGCCATACATGGCACCAGGTCCGATACCTTGTGAGGTCCGTATAGCCTATGCCGACAAAGTCCTTCCTTGAACGTCCATACCTGAGGTCTGACACTACTACAGAGTGTCCCGCTTGTTCGTGTCCGACACCTTGAATTTCTTCAAGGATATTCAGGCTATACTCCTCATCCGTCTTCGTCAGCATTCTCACAATAGCCGCTTGCCACATCCGGTACGATTGCGTCGATAATTCCAGCGACGCCTTCCGAAATGAAGCCTTCACAACCTTGTACACTTCTTCTTTCCCAACACGATTACCTTCTTCAGCCAGCAGTGACGTCCAGTGCTTCAAAGCGAGCCCAGGAATTCCACTCACTTCTTCAACCAGTGCGCACTCAATGGGCCTCACGTATATAAGGTACATCAGCAACAGACGCGATGTCCTCCGGTCAGGGTAGCGCGCTATGGTCCGGTCGCCACCTTTCTGGTTGCGGGTTTTGTTATATCTCGCCAATACAACAACCTCACCTTCCGAAACGTACAAATTGCGCTGCTTCACGTCATCGTTATGCAAGTTGAACGTGGACATTTCCGTTATTCTTCCAGGTGACCCACCAGAAATATGCACAGCCATCATCAGCAACCGCTGCAATTGTCCGCAACGGTCCAGCCACAATCGAGCCTTGTTAATATCCACCGGATATCCATCCAAGTCAATTTCACCACATAGAGATCCAGGTTGCGCTCCCAAACCAATAATGGCAGCTGGGTTCTTCTTGAGATGGTTCATGAAGCTTTGCACCATCCCTGTGATCTTCTCGGTATTCTGCCTATGCTGCAAGAAGCTGAATCCATTCTGCAGGTTTCCCAGATTGTCTCGCAAGCCCGCAATCACATTTGGCAGGTTATCCGGGATTTCGTACTTGTACATAACCTCATCAACCATCAATTTCTCCACTTCATCCTGCCAGCCCTGAACTCCTTTTCCGATGTCAGTAAGGGAAACCTCGACCCCGTTCACGAATCCACAAACCGGGTGCTGCGGGCACTCCACGAAAGAAACATCCGTATTATGCATCGAGACAACATTTCTGCACTCCGTCAGTGCATTTCGAATGAAAGACGCCGCATTGTTGTTATCCGTGTTCAGACGAGATAAAACGTCCTGTATCCGTTCTTCAGTCCTGCAGGATTCCGTCCGTACCATTGGTGCTCTTCCGCCCTCTTCATCACAAACATTTTCCGTTTCCATTCGAACACTTTTCACCTCCATGATGCCGGCTCCTGTCGTCGCATACTGCAGCGCTGCCAGAGTCGGGGACACATCCTCGGCCTCGGCGAAGCGTGCACCAACAGGCTCGCCGTCCCTGAAATGCGTGCATTTCACAGCCATGCACGCCACAAAGATTCTCACGAACAACTTTTTCACACTTTCCGCTATCCCGAACTGTTGCAACAGCAGATTCCGTATGATTTGGTGAAGAACATTCCGACGATTCTCCGGTGCTGCTTCCAAATCAACACAACGATCGTACGCCATCATTTCCGGGGCAAGGTCTTCGAAACCCTCTCCACGCTTCTCCAAATACCTCTTCGCAAAGCATACGTAGGTTGCGAGAACACTTCCGTACTTCTTCACAGTTTCCTCAGTAATAGATCCGGTGATGGGTCCCGGACGCATTGTCAGTTTCCTCAGCAATGATGAAGCCATATCCCCTCTAACATCCAGCACATGGGCCATATACGCCTTGCAATCCTCAACGACCATCCGTTCTGCAGGGACGTCATCTCTCGGCCTCTGGGACAGAATGCACGCCTCTTCCATACATAACCCTGCGCAACGCAAAACACGATCAAACCTTGTCCTCGATAAATAGTCATTGCCGAGCTCCCCGGATGCACCAATGTCGGTTCCTGACACAGTTCCCGGATGGCAGAACAAATCCGTGACCTTCTTCGAGAACGAAGTCCCGTCACCAACACCGACTTCAGTCACTACCGGTTCGATCTCATCGACATTGTCATCATTATCCTCTTCTCCCTGACTGTCCTCTCCTTCAACGGAATCTTCTCGGACTGGGTAGAACGACAGGCTCGCACCAAGACCGATGGTTTGAATTCTCCTCACTCCACTCGCCAGTATCTCTTCGCATAGTACCCTGCCATCCACTTCGTGATCAACTGCTGCATGCCCCCTCACGCTGCGCAGGCCTTTGAAGCATTTCTCGCAGCGTGTGCACTGGTACCCGTCTTGAACAGTAATGTACCGTAGCGCCGGGAGAGCGCGGATGTGCACAGCACTCGTCGACTTGCTCGGTGCCGACAAATAAACATCCCGCATCGGGTGACCCTTCTTCTGACATACCTCCATCTCTTTGACCGCCTTGCCTATCATGCTGTCAAACCTTGGTCCATGCCCATCGTGATACTTGCGAACGTGATCTTCGATTCCACGCCTTGTACGGAACGCACAACCACATGGCTTGCATACAACCGACGCGGTGATGTTCTCCAGTAAAAGAAAGTTGCTCATCGATGAAAGTTGAGGGTAGAGAAACGGGTGAATGGAAGATGGAAGGCAATGGGTGTCTCCTTCGCAATGGCCGTGTCTGAGAGCTGTCGGACGGGAATGGCGGACTTTCCTGTGCATTTGTTCCCTGCCAACAAACGTCCTTTTTGTGTATCGATCTGGACAAAGTGTTTTCCCGCGGGATGTCAACAAATCCCCCCCCACCCCCCCGTACATACACCGAAGTAATATCAATAGTAGCATATTTCTTTAAATCCATTCTGACGTAAGATTTACGTAATAATACAACGGAACTCCCAATCAAAACCCTTTCGTGCTTCTTACCGGCCGTTATTCCGTTGTAATCGGTTGACGCAACGGGGGACGTGTCTCTTACATAGTGTACTACGTGAATGATCTGGCATTCAGGTATTTCGATCCTTTTCAGCTCACATAACAAATAAAGCCAACAACATGAACAACAGGTGTTTTCATGAAACGCTTCTCTCTCGAAAAAAAAACTACATAGCAGTAAGGACCCGCATTTTCCGGCGCAACACATGCCCCCAATATCTCCATAGGCAAATTTACCGATACCTCCTTCGATCACATTCTGCAGCAACGGAAGCTCTCAGACTGCGCCGATTGTACCCGTACAATACAACGAGCCGGACTCATAGAATATGCACGACCAATAGTATCGGTCACGCGCCATCGCCGCGCGCATAAGACATATTACGTCTCATGCACGCTACAATGCCGTTTGCATGCCACATATGGCAAAGGAGAGCGTAGGCATGCCCTTCGTAGTAGTAAAACAGAGATGCAAGCCGTTTACTTCGTACAAAATTCAAAGTCCTGTAGCAGCGCTTAGTTAACAATTGTCTATCCCTATATTTCAAAATAGAATTACGTGTTATGAATACACGTAATCCACGTGTTATCTATCCGCCTGCAAAACAGACGGGTTACAATTCACCACGCGTGCCAGAGTTCGTCACCTATGACACGTGCAAGAGCAGACTATTGTCTGTCAAATAATTTTAACTAATTCCCTCATATTATGACTGTACACTCCTCCACGTGTAAAACACACGCCACGTGCACGTGTTACTAAAGGGCAATCACTAAACATTTCTGGCGTGTGACACATGTGTGCGTTCATGACCACCGCACACGTGTGACACATTGGCATTCCCACCGGGATGACTGTATATCATCTGCCCCTCATAACGACGTACTATGGCTACACCACAACCACGTGTATTCCGTAGGCTCCGGAGGCATTACACAATTGGTTTACAGTGACGTCACCATAGCCAAGTGTCGACGGACAATTGTCTGTTCTATAAAAGTACCTGTGCTGGTCAAAATCTTGGTTGATTACTACACGTGGTCCACGTGAACCTCTACCTTGGCGATCTGAGGAAAGCAGCGTGCCTGACAAGTTTCCAGACGTACAAAGTTACGTACCTTGTGCCACACATACCGCATGTAAATGGACCCTTGTCCATCATGTTTTTCCCGACCATAACTGCCAAATATGAGTAACCCCACGTGTAAATTATTGAACTTTCTTTTCCACTTATGCCCTACTTGTATTAAACAACTAATTAGACACTAAGCATTGCTCGGCCCTAGTTGCCATTCCAGACGCATCTTCATTTCAAACCTCTCCACCTCCGTGCCACTTATCTGGATGGCGTGATCGGCTTGATGTGCATCGAGCACGCTGCTCACCAACAACCGTGCATGGTACCGGCGAAACACTCGACGGGATAAAACACAATTTGGTTTAGACTGGCTCTGGAGTGCGAGAGATTGAGCAGTATTCCTTCGTATACAAAGTACTATAGTACATGGCGCACAAGCGTTGCTGAAATACGATTCGGACTGGTCAAAGCACATCCAAATATACATCCGGGAATATAATAACAACCATGCAGCCTGGGCTGAACGTTAAACCTTCCACATGAAAACGTTGAACCCATGCCGCATACTACGATTTCTTCAAATTCACAAATATCGCTCATACTGGTCTCGGTTCAACGTTTCCATGCAATGTTGCGAATACTTTGAACCCCGCCGCGGTTCAACGTTTTCGCAATAATTGGAATACGTTGAACCCAGCCGCGGTTCTACGTTTTCGCAATAATTGGAATACGTTGAACCCAGCCGCGGTTCAACGTTTTCGCAATAATTGGAATACGTTGAACCCAGCCGCGGTTCAACGTTTTCCCTATAATTGGAATACGTTGAACCCAGCCGCGGTTCAACGTTACTAAGTCCTCTCCGAAAAACGTTGAACCCAGGCTCGGTTCAACGTTTTCGTTTCGCTATAATTGAAACACGTATCGCGTCGCCTTTCTACATTATCTTCTTCGCGTATTCGAAGCACGATGAAACGTGTTCCGTCCTACTTTGTTGCGCGCCACCTTTGGTCCTTACCATCTTGGCCTCCTCGATGTACGAGAAGTCCTGATTCACCGTACTTCAGGTATGTCATTAACGTTAGTTCCAATCACTCGTGATTGGCACCCAGGTTTCCTACTATACATTACCATGAACAAGAGATCCTTCTCCGCAGGATGGAGTTGATATTATTTACGCATAGGTATATCACAGTACGACCTTTACCACACCGCAACCTGTTCCTCTCTCAACGATTTCAAACCATTAAAGTTCTACTAGGTAGGGTACGGTGGTCTCTTCCATTCAACCTGGAGCGCGAAACGCCCGTCAATCGTTTTCAGTAACACAGTAACAGCGCTTTATATGTCTACTTTCAGTGCGCGTCGAATGCCTTCCTACTTGGGCGTGCGTGTGCATACCATTCCTCTCTGCACATGCACCACAGCCCAGTATCTACCTTGCAAGGAAAATACTGGGCTATGGAGCGTGCATGCGGTGCATCGCATGCAGCTCATCGAATGCTCTGCGCCGCAGAGCGAGCCATGCGCTGCATGCGATGCACCGCATGCAGTACATCGGCGGTGCACTGCATGCAGTGCATCGCATGCAGCGCGTCACGTCCCAGTACGGCGTCAGATACTGTACAGGAGCATGCGTGGCCATGGAACCCTACACGCCACGTGTGCACTCCGTGCCATTCCGCTCCAGATAAGGCGGCTTGCATTTTACAAGTTCCCCGAAGGGGTCGGTTCAACGTGTCGCATAGCTCATAGTTGGGACACCTACCCTAATTACGACATAGGCATACATTACTGAACTGCGGCAATACGGCGCCTTTCAAGAGGTAACATGCGTTGAGGGGCTGCGATCAGCGGTTATGATATTTGCATACCCTAAATTACGACAAACGTTGAACCCAGGCTGCATTCGCGGTCAGAAAGCGCGCCGTACAGTTGTAACCAATTTTGAAAAACGTTGAACCCAGCCTGGGTTCAACGTTTTTCAAGTTGACATTACACTGCGCCGTGGCCCGTAACGTGATTAAAATTTGACATGCTGCGCGCGCGCCTCCTCCTGCCTGACATTAGGCACCAATCAGGGCGCATTATTTTCCGTGTTATGGCACGCGCCTACAAAAAACGTTGAACCCAGCCATTCCTAGGCAACGTCAGTTTTTGTGAACTATGTGGTCACGGACGCCCGCATCTAACGTGTTGGGCCAGATCGCTGGAATCGCACATACGTCCATTTTACAGCGGGTTCAACGTTTTATTTTTTGGTTAGGGTGCTTACGTATGTGCCCTGTGACACTGGGTCCTAAGTTTTTACACAAAGCATAGTAATAGGGTGGGCGGCGAGGTGCCGCGTCTTATTACGCGGGGCGCAGCGACAGACGCTGCGGCTGCGGTGAACCGCGGCAGCGGCAAAGCGACGGATGAGGAGCGAGGCGCCAGACTGGTGCGGCGACACGAGCACGACAGAGGTCGCGGGCGAAAAACCAGTCACAGCCGCGCAGCACGAACTGCTGGACGGGTCAGCAGGATAGGGAGAGGTGGTTGCGTGAGGTCGGGGTGGTCCAGCAGCGAAGCGCGGCGCGTGAAGAGAGATGCTACACGGGCACAGCGCAGCGCGGCGCCAGAATGGAGAGGCAACACGCGCGCGAAGGCGGGTACGGCCCGCGCGGTGCCGCATCGACTTAGCGCAAACCTCGCGACCAGCCCAAAACACGCTTTGCTTCTGGATCCGATCAGGTGGTGCGAAACCGATAATATCACGGTCCGGTAATTTTTACATGTACGGATGCGGAAGGACCGTGTGAGTGCAAAAACCTCAACCGAACACAATTTCCACATTTGGTTGCCGAGTTATGGGCGATTCAGTTCAGGGTTAATCGCAACTATACCCCTGGGGTGTACTAGCCCTAGTGTTCAAATGTCCTGGGTAGTATTTAATATTTAATAAGCGACATGGTGTGGATAAAAAAAACCCTAACGCTCCGCCGACGCACACGGCGATGTCCATGTATGCGCGTTACTTTTGCGCTTACCTGAGCATCCAAACAGCCGCCGTCGCTCTCGCCGCATGAATCCATAGCAGTAGCGGAAAACCGTGTCCTGCTCACGCCCGCTGTAGTCCCGCCCATTACGTGCAACCCCTCTTCCTTCCCATCTTCGCTCACGCCGCCAATCACCACGGGTAGTGTATCCGCCGACGTGTCGGGTCTAAGGCCGACATGTATTCATGCGCACCCTTGCGCCGCCGCATCTGATACGGACGCGAACGTACCCGGCGATAGACCTGCTACGTTTGTTCGTGGCCTCGTGTTCTGACGCGGCCGCTCTCGTCGCGGCCGCACTAGAGTGGCTGCTGTCCGCGCATATACGCGGACGGCACTGAGGCGTTTAATGATGCATGTACATCACCAACCGCGCCAGCGCCTTCCCGGTCCGGTACTCACGTATGCTGCCGCATAAAGGCACTGCCTATTGCACTCAACCTGCACGCACATGCGCACCCGGCGCAGCAACGGGCGCGCGTGTCGGACAGCGGGTGTCGACGACGCGCAGATAGATGCATAGACGTCCACACTGGGACGCCAGCTTTGCGCGCTGGCCAGGCCGGCAGCGCTGCTCGCGCAGAGCGTGGCGCCATAATGGCGCCTTCTCTGTGTGCGCATACAATGATTGTATGCGCACACAGAGAACGTCTTGGCGCCATTGCTTCCCGTAGCTGCTTCCTGGGCATGACCCCCTGCCCGACCCGCTGCAGCTCGCGGCCGCGCTGTTCGTGCATTCTGAGTTCCACGCGGGAGCCGTGCTCGAAGCCTATGCCATGGACCTGTAGCCGTTCCTCGCGCGCGACAACTCCGCGGTACGCGAGGCGGCGGAACTCAGTTTTCTACGTATCTTGCGGCGCATGCTGCTGCTGCACATACGTTGGCATGCGCGAGTCGGATGCACACGCATATATTGTACGCTCGCTCTGTCGGATCTCGCCCATGCGAGGCGACCACCGCATTCGTCCTCGCCCTTAGCTCCCTCGTCCAGCAATACACTGCTGTTGCCGTCAATAGACGTTCGCTGGCCCTCACTATTAACCAGTGAGGCCGTTTGATAGCAATTAAAGAGCTCCTCTCTCTCTCTCTCTCTATTGTACTGCAGTTGTTATGGAACGCCGCCATCGTCGGCGAAAGGGGCCGAAGACGACGCGTGGCACTGCGGTCAATGCAGGTACATGTACCAGCCGGTGAAGAGCGGACTCGCCTGCGCGACGGAGTCGGAAAACTTCTGTTATAGAATAGACGCGAACAAGACCCAGACCGGTGCGGTGCCGTTTTCTTACCGGAACTAGTCAAGAGGGCAAGCGGGAGCAACTTGCTCCTGCTTGTCCTCCGGAGCAACTTGCTCCCGCCTGTCTTCCTGAGCAACTTGCTCCCGCTTTTCTTCGTCACCTTCAAGGTCAACCAGCACAACCAGCGCTAGGGTAAGGGCGAAACCGTGCGCGAGTTATTAATGGACGGCTTACGCCTACAAAAAGAACCTGCTCCCAGCGGTCTAGTTCGAATCGTAGAAACTTCAGGCAGGTTTGAGAACTTATTCAGCGAGGGGTAATTTACCCTTGCTGCCGGTTACAAGTATCTTTTATTTTCCTTCCCACTTTCTGGCGGTAGCTTGGTAGGTCAATGGAGGAATATACAGATATGCGGTCTGTGCTCGTCGAAATGTACAGCGGATGTATACTTCCCCTCTGATCTGAGTACTCACATACCAGATTTTCTTTTCACTACAGTACAGACGGCGTCTGTCTACTCAGATGTCAAATGATATATACTGTCTATTGCCCGTCTTCCAGATGGATAAAAGAGACCAGTTCCTCACACGGAAGAACTGTACAGTACTGTACTACAGTTCTTCCGTATGTAAACTATACATACGGAAGAACTGTTGAAAAGGCACCTGTGCATTCTGGGTTCATTCCTACCCGATTTTCATTCATTCTGATGGAACCTAAAACAGAACCTCCCTGGTGACTCCTCTTGAAAGTCGTGTGTGCATGTGCAGGGTGAGCTCGGCCGTGTGGTTGCCGAGTGGTTGCTCTGGTTCGTCGGTGTATTCTTTTCTAGATGGACCACGAAGATTGCCTTATATACACAGAACTACAGCCAGAAACTTGCATGTAGTTAGGTAAAATATGCCGAATTGTGTGGACCTGTCATATACTGCACAGAACGGCTGTTCTGTACACATATGCAGGTATTTGCAGCTCAGCTCTAATACACGCAAATCGCTGGAGCTCAGCAGTGTTTCCAACCATAGCCTATCCGGTTGGATCACGCCGAGAAAGTCCAACACATTCAGCGTACGATTGAGATTCTTAAAGAAGCTCCAGGGTAATTCATGTGCTTTTCATTGAAGGTGTATTCCCGGTGAGCCCTTGGGGATTTTTGACAGCGGTTTTTTGGCATTGCATAGTGTAGATCAACTACACTGTGTACTATTTAAAGGGATTTTTTGTCTGCCATGATGGCAGACAAAAATCCCTTTAAACATTTAAACAGTATCGAGTAAGAAAAGAAAACTTAATTTGTTCGTTTTAGAATGAGTTGAACCGGGGACATAATCATATCGAGCCACAGCAAGTGCCCAAGCGCTTTTTAAATTTGACGGCGGAGATACAATATAGAAGAAAACGGGACCACGTTCATCCGGTTGCATGACTGAAACCGAACGAAATTATGGGCGAGGTTGGCTTGGTGGACGCGTGATTGATATTGTTATTGATAGTTGATGTTCTTCTTACAGTATTCATTGCATGACGCGTGCAGAAGTACTTCATAGCGACTTGTGGCGCTGACCGGGCTGAAAGTTTTTATATTTTGAGTTAGTATTACTTTCTAGAGATGATGGAGCTCTTCCAAGCTCTTCCAAATTTCCAGTACAGAATCTGTACTGAAGAGGTGTTCAATTTTTGCGAGTGAGTCGTCGTGAGCTCAGCGGCTGAGCCCGCTTGCTCAGTAAGTCGCGACGCGACGAGTGCATTTCGCTTTGCGAGATGCACCGTCATTCAGAGTGCTTTTCTTTAAGGAGACTCAAAAGATTACCAAAGAATCTCCTCTTGTTACTTTTGTATCTTATCCACGTTGCGTTTTTGATATGTTTTAGAAACTTTGTATGTTTATGCGTTGAACATAATTCAGTTGCGTGCATCGGATGCGGGCGCCAGCTATATTTACGATAAGTACCATCTGCCTATAGACAAGTTTCCTGAGCGGTGGAAATTTTCGTTATACCTTAAGCGTACTAGCTGCAACTTTGTGACAGCTGTGGTTGAGCAGCAACTCTACAGTACGAATGCTACTTCCCCGGACATCAATAATGCTCTCATAATCGTTCAGGTTGAGACCGGCGTGTCTGCGGTAAAGCGCTCATTCCTCGCATCCATTTTAAAACCCGTACCAGATGTACATAAAGCTGAGCACAGTATTTACATGTAGAAGCAAACTGGGAGAGGCCTGCGTGGATTCGTTTACTGTAACGTTTTATTTCGAGCACGTGTTTTCGTGCTACAAGACAAGCTCTGTACTGTATGTTCATGGAACAGTCAGCGATGGGCGGAGTGAGCGGATACCGGGGAGTTTAGAACTAAAACACGGTTGCAGGTTCTATTTTATATTTAAATGAAGGCCCAGATGCGCAGAGACACATGTGTCAGGAGTCAGTATTATTACAAGTGGCTCCGGCGCCGCTTCGCGCCGCGTTCTGTTCGCCAATAAAAAGCCGGTTCGACCTATCCTAAACATAATATTATATTTAGTGAGCCTTCCGGGCGTCGTGGCGCGCTGCGTGCGCCGAAGGACAGACGGCGCCGCGCAGCGGCTCCGAGCGCGGAGATCGGGGCTGGTTGGGGGCGTCGGCGGCGCCCCACGGCGGCGCCGCGAGCGCATCAGAGAACCCAAGGCCGGCCGGCTCAGCGAGCGGCAGATCCGCGCGCAGCGGGAAGGGTGGGAGGGTGCGGCGTATGCGGCGGCGCCCTGCGCCGCCGCGCCGAACAATACAGCGCGGCCGGTCCCGTGCAGGCGCGCCCGCACGGGCGACGGTTGGGCGCGCCGGCGGCGGCGGAGGACGGTGGCGCAGCAGGTGGCCATGTCAAAGCCGGCGTGGTCGCGTGC